>JANHFO010009537.1:0-10304 GCA_032468095.1 Pareas carinatus | reverse complement strand
AGACATACACAGAGATAGACAAGAGAAAGAGAGAATGAGAGAGGGAGGGAGGGAGAGAAAGAGAGGGATGGATGGATCCCCCGTGCCTCTTTCTCTGTGTAGGTGTGTGGGTGTGTGCGTGCATGCGCTCTCCATTTCTTTCCTCTTTCACCCGTCCTTAGGTGGGTGGATGCTATGGGGAGACCACAGGCAGTCAGAAATTCTATTCTATTCTATTCTATTCTATTCTATTCTATTCTATTCTATTCTATTCTATTCTATCAATAAAATGTCTGCAAGAAAATGGCCAAATTGACCATCAAAGACCCCTTTGATGAAGAGATAATAAGAAAGATAATGGACTAGATAGATTAATAATGAGGCTAAAAGAGAGAGACGATTGCGAATTTTACCAAATATGAACAAAATTCTATAAATGGCTAGAAAACAAAGTAAAGGAGTAGAAACTGTTAACTATTATAACAAGTGATAGATGACAAAACACCAGAAAATTAATCTAGGCGGAACAAATACAGAATGTTAAAGGAAAGGAGGAGGTGCAAGGATAACGGTTGTTCAAGTTATATATAATGGATTGTCTTTGATTTTTTGATACCTATTAGATGATGGAATACTGTAATGTATGAATGGCTAGCTCTACATATGGAATACAAGTGTTTAAAGTAAAAAGTTTAATAAAAGATAGGATAATTATGATATTTATATAAATATATTAAAATATATAAGTATTGGAATAATATTTGCCTTATATAAGTATGTATAAAACTACGGCTTACTGTTAAAATGATTTACTATAATACGTTTTTTTATCTTTCCCATATTTATTCTACATTATTATTAAAGACTGCTTTTGCTATTAAGTAAAAAAGCAATAAAAATTGTAAAAAAAAGAATTATTGCAAACTAAATAAACATTGAGAGACAGTCTTAGCAGAAAAAGAGTTAGGAAAGGATGTCTTAGCTCCTTTATTTTTGCCATCCTAATTCCACAAGAGAGCTAATTTTTTGAATCCAAGACTTTAGGATGTAAACATTTTGATTCTTTAGCACTAATGAATAACCAGTGAGGACCAAGAGACAGGGCAGAGGAATCTGAGCATTTGGAAATTTGCCTTGCTGCTTCTATGTGAATGCCAAGTGTAACTTTCCACTGGGAGTTCACTGGATTCTGACCAAGTCTGCAACCCTTTTGAGTCTCCACAAATATTCCTCTCTATATATGTGGCAACAGGATGCCAGAAACGATTTCAGTTCTAGAAGCCAAAATTTTTTTTTGCTGGTTTAGGATGAAGCAATGTCTAAAAAAGAAATGGGAAAAGTTGAAGAAGAAATGTTAAAGCAGTAAAGGGCACACAACCAAATAAAAGTATTTAGCAAACCATCAAGTATTAGCCTTTCAACACATTCCCACCCATACTTATTTCTTTTTTACCACAGTGGAGAATACCTCATACATCTCAATATTGTGGTGTTTATTTCCTGAGAATGGTTATCTTAAATCTAATGAAAATGTGGACCATTTCACATGTTAGGCAGGTGACTATCAGGACCTGCCATTGTTCCTTGGCATATATGAACTGTTTATATATTTACCCAAGAGGTAGGTTTGCATCAAGGAATATGTTGTGTGAAGTTGTAGATTGTGGAAAGAGTGTTCCACTCTATCTCTTCTCCTGGCTCCCATCCCCTAAAATGTTATGAAATATTTTTACAACACTTGAACAGAATACCAAGCAAACAGAAGTCAGAAAGAATGATCACTGGACTTTGGGCTATGGTCTTGCCTTCCCTCTCTTTAATTTCTAAAATGTTGATTCACTATCCAAAATTGATTGTTTTAACTAGAACCAGAGAACAAGCATGATTTTAATTTATTTGCCATTATTACTACCTGCTCCTCTGCTTCAGTTTTCAGATAAAGCATTTGTTGGGACAACTGCACTGAAGAATGTTCATATAGAGCACAACAAAATTTCCAGTCTTCCTAGGAGCTTTCCATTCACCCGTCTTGAGACACTCTCCCTGTCCAACAACCCATGGCATTGTTCTTGTCAGTTAGCACCTTTGCGTAGGTAAGAGGATTGATCCCACCCATCTTGCTAATTCCTCAAAAGTATGTTGGGGAGGGGAGATGGGAATGATGGTAAATTAATGAATTAATAAAGGACATGAAGGGTCTGCTTAACCATGTTCTCCTGGGTGATTCTGAGGATTTTTTTTCTTTAGGTGGCTGGGATCTACTCGTATTCGCCCAGATGCAGTCTGTGCATCACCTCCTCAGACTCGAGGACAGCAGATTCGAGACACTCCTGTGCTCCGTAGCTGCAAACTTCCCTCTAAGAGATCCAAAAAAGGAAATCGCCATTAAGCAGGCAATTCAGTTTTTCTGGGATTTTCAGTTAAATACCTGTCAACCCTTAAGGGGGTCTAGACAAGAAGTACCAACCTTGACTAACACTATCTTATTATAAGGTTACAGTACAAATCTTGCAAATTGCCTCTTATGTAACTGCTATCTAATCATCTCCTCCTCCTCCTCCTCCTCGTCCTCCTCCTCCTCCTCTTTCTCCTATCTCTCAAAAACATTCTCACAGACCATTACAATACCTCACCGTGTTTAGAATTCCAATGTAATTTTTAGGTCAGCATGAATTCACCTGGTTTGTCTCCAAAACAAAGCAACAGATG
Organism: Pareas carinatus; assembly: GCA_032468095.1. Taxonomy (NCBI): domain Eukaryota; kingdom Metazoa; phylum Chordata; class Lepidosauria; order Squamata; family Pareidae; genus Pareas; species Pareas carinatus. The sequence goes on along the minus strand of JANHFO010009537.1, from coordinate 7,616 downwards.
AAAAACAAAGGAATGAATTCTTTCCAGAACTATACTAATTAGAATGGATCACTTATTTAATTTCAAAAGTGTGTTTAATAGCGCACTCAGATTTGTTTGAAGTCAGCTTGAAATCTTCTGCTTAAATAGGTATTTTATATTTATAAATCAACAAATCGAGATGTTTCCCAGAATCAGATGAAGCATTAACAGTAGGACGCACGTCTGAGTAAACCCTAATACTTTAATATATGGTATGAAAATTAAGTCACTACAATTCTTGATATCTTAGAACTTATGAGCAGAGAATACTATAATCGCTGAAAGACTGAAGGCAAAACTTGTTCCTATCTTGAAGCAAGAAACTTTCTTCAGCCTCAATTTTTCTTCAGCTACAGTATTAATGAATTATGTCCCCGGATTATTTAGAAAGATTAAAGATTAGATAAAGGGTGTGAACTCCCTTGACCCGTTGAAGGTGCTAAAATACCATCATTGTTGTTTCTCTTGGTTAAAAGGTCTTTCTCATGAACAGGATCCAGAAAAGTGAGTTCAGATAACTCTTCACTTTAACACCAACCAGAAAACTACTGATGCCTTCCAAGTCCTTCATCCTAAATAACTCCTTTATATCAGAAACAGAAAATCTCAAACATATCTATATTCTGCTACAGGCAGATTTCAGGTGGAATTTACCATACAGTTTCCCACCATATTATAAGTATTATTTTAAATGATACATTTTAGAAACATAAACCTACGCATGACAGAGCTACAAGAAGTCAAATGAGATCTTGTCTACAAAATACAGTCATTTTTCTTGCTGTCATTCAGCCATCCATTTGATCTCCAGGATTTACCTTCCAACAAAAAAGAAATGAATAGAAAACATAAAAATGCTCCCTGCATGTTAGAACATGTTAATATTCTAACTGAGAGAATTGAATTAGTTTATTTTACTTTATTCCTACAGATTGTCAACATGGAAGAACCGATGAGAGTATGTTAGATGAAACAAATGGAAGCCAGATGGCTGTGCATAAGTTATTTACAGAAGCATCTTATGCTATGGGTAAAATATAATTCAAAAGTTAGGTCTCTGAGCTCAGGAAAGCCTAGAAATTATATTTTGAGGGTGAAAGGGTAAGAAAAGAACACCAGGGAATTCTCAGTTTGTTAGCAAATTAGAGAAGCTAAAACATTGGTTTTAAAAGCATAGCTTTTTTCCTGCCAATAGAGCAATTTTAAACAGGATTTGCCTGAAACCATGAGGACCTGCATAGTGACTCTGGTCTTTGCAGTGATCTTGTCTTCAAAATTTCACAACTCATTTCATTTTTAAAAACTGATCTGCAGTGTCCCTGGGTATTTTGATACTGGATGAATTATTTATCTAATGGCTAGTTAATCTAAGAGATGATATTGTTATTTTTGTTGTCTTCCAATTGTAAACCTTCTGTATTCTCTCATTATGTCTTCTATATTTTTCAACCCAAACTTTTAAATGAAGAAATATACGGAGCAGCAGTACGAAGCCTTTCTATTAGGAGCCATTTGTCTGGAAGCAAATTAAGAGAACAGTCCTAGGACCATCTGACAGGGATAATGATTTGAGTCTTCAAGTTATTAAAAAAATTAATAAGGAAAATAAGAATAAATGCATTTTAATTATTAATGCTAGGCACTGCCTTACATGTTTTGATTTGCTGTGTATATAGCAAAGTAGTTATACATTATAGAATGACTAGCAAAATTAGATTTGCATTTGAAGCCCATCCTCTATGTTTCAGGAACTAAAAATAGATATGTGAGAAGGTTTTGACCTGATATACTTAAGTAATTATGCTGTATTATTCCTAAGGTTCAGCTCATTAAATAGAGCATTTCTCCACTTGAAAATGTTAAATGATGGCCCTGTCTTTTTTAAAGAGAAAAGATGTTTGATCNNNNGATCTTGTCATAAGAAAAAGAGGGATTTGATGATTTACAATTGAAGAACTGAACTGAATAAAAGAGAGTTGAGTTATCTTATGGAATCAAAAACCTAAAAATGGAGTTAGATTTGTAATGGTACTCATTCCTATGATGAGAAAGGTGTATTAAGTGAGGTGAGATTTCATTTCAATTCAATTCCGGCATTAAGAGAAAACAGACTGCACAAGGATGTATTCCCCCTCCCCCAAATGTAAAAAAACCCAACAACCTGTGAATAAAACTCTTTAATTTAAAAACAATCACAAATCATATAAAAGGCTGCCATTCAAGACATCTTGACCTTTGCTCAGTTTTCCTGTATTTTTTAGTTAGCTGCAGATTTAGAAGATAACTGGGCCAATGCAAAATCTGATATATTAGCCAGCCCCCTTTCTGCACCCACATAGGGTTTTCAGCACATTTGTTAAGGGTATCTTAATAGGCTGATGTAGAGAAGACTTTTCCTTTAAAGTCGGACATTTGAAAAATGGAATGAAAGAGAACAGAGACATGCCACGTTAGAAAATGATAACTTCACTATTCGTTTATCTCAGAAACATTGTTATAGTTGGCAAGATGACTGTGATTTATCATCGTGCATTTTACGATACTACCATTTCCATTTAATTGAATTTGTAATCCTAAAATTTCATAAATATATATATTTATTCATTACTGAATGTAAATGACATCTAAGGGGATTTTTATCCTCTTACTCCTATGTAGAAAGCAAATTATATATTTTCTTATGTACAATTTTGGTATAAAGCTTTTGCTGCAAAAACAAAGTGATCAAGTTTCCATGCAGTGTATTTTTCTTCTGCGAGAAAAAGATATCTGATAATTTTGACAACATAGGATACTATATTCCTGATCCCTGCAGTTATAGTATTTCCCAATTTTATAAAACTATTCTGGCAGAGAAGTATATATACTATCAAGCAAAATCTCTCTATGTACAGTATTTGCCTCTCATATTTAGTAGACAGAGAAAACTATCTGGTCCTCAGATAACTGAAATTTAGTCTTGAATGATTGTCTAGTCCAGGAGTATCCAAACTTGGGGACTTTACGACTTGGGGACTTCAACTCTCAGAATTCCTCAGCCAGTTTGCTGGCTGTGGAATTCTGGGAGTTGAAATCCACAAATCATAAAGCCTCCAAGGTTGGAGACCCCTGATTCTAGTCCAAAGAGATTCACTTGCATTGATGTTGCCAAATCATATTCAAGACTCTAATCCTTAATCAAAATTTCACAGTATTAATTGTACTGGAATATGAGTCAACATATTTTATAGAGAAACTCTCATTGTTGTTCATCTGAAAGAATATGTTTACATTGTATTACAATCCATATCCTTAGTGACAAAGAGGGAAGGCTTAACCTTGTGATGGCGAACCTATGGCACACATGCCAAAGCCGGCACACAGAGCCATCTCTGCCGGCACCCGGCACGTGTGCCTTCACCGCAGGAACGTAAAAAAAAAATTCTTCAGGAGCTAGTCAGAGGAGAGGCCCGCCAGCGGCAGGATCACGAGCAGCGGGGAAGTGCCCCGCCTGTGGAGAAGCCGCCTGGGCCTCTGGAGAAGTCACCCGGGCACCAGGAGAAGCTGAAGGCGAATGAGCAGTTCTCATTCTCAGCCCTGGCTCACCCCGCTGTCTCAGTCTCTCTGTCTGTCTCTCTTTTTCTGTGTTTGTGTGTGTGTGTGTCTCTCTCTTTCTCTTTTATTCTCTCTCTTTCTTTCTCAGTCTCTCTGTCTTTCTCTGTACATCTCTCTCTCTCTCTCTTTCTCTCTGCTTCTTTGTTTCATTCTCTTCCTCTCTCTCTCTCTATCTGTTTCTCTCTCTCTCTCTCTCTCTCTCATTCTCTCTCTTTTTCTCTCTTTTTCTCTCATTCTCCCTCGCTCTCTCTCTCTCTAAAGCAGGAACAAATATCACACTAAAATGTGTAATACTTCAATATTGTAATGCTTCAATTATGTTGCTGGGGGGGTAAGGTTGTCATAAGGGGGTATTGTCAGGGGGTGAGGATGTCGCAGATGGGGGACATGTTGCCGTGCTGGCACTTTGCAATACATAAGTGAGCTTTGGTTGCAGTTTGGGCACTCAGTCTAAAAAAGGTTCGCCATCACTGACTTAATATATGCAAGCAAGAAAAAATAAATGCCAATACGTTGACTGGTTTCACACCAGTTTAACCAAAGATCCTAGCAAAGTCCCCCGTTATCCTTTATACAATTGCCCTGAGATGGACAGCATCTCACCACATCCCACTTTTTTCTCAAGGCTTGGTCCCTCTGCTTTTAATACAATAGTAGAAATTCAGCCATTTGGAGAAAGTAGGATTCAGAATCAGAATCAGAATCTTGCCAAGAGTGTCAGGACACACAAGGAATTTGTCTTCAGTGAACATGCTCAATACCTACAACCCACTGTGATTACAACAAAGATACAATCAAAGATACATTTCATCGTCAGTTTGAATATATAAGCATAATCACGATCATTTGTATATAGATATATGCATAGCCATTGCATATATAGGCATAATCAGTTGTGTATATAAGCATAAGATACATTCATAGTCATAAAGCAAGTATAAGCTGCAATCGACAAACCACGATCTTAATCATGAATTGTATACATAAGCATAAGATTCATAGTCATAAAATTAGAGGACTTTTCCAAAACCAGCCCCATGCCATCCCATAAACCCATGGATTCTAAAAAGCCTCCACTCCTATGGTCACAATCAAAGAAATGAAAAATCCAAAGGAAGCCTTTTGATTGGGGTGGTGATCAGCACTTAAAAAACTATCAACTAGCCTTAGTTGAGAGTGTGCGGGATCTCTAATATCGAGATGTGCAAATGCAAATGAATCCTTCTCGTGGTGCTTGCCCATTCAGTGATCTAGGCCCCTAGAGCTATTTACATAGATATCTTCTTTCCTTCTGCCACATGTTCTATTCCCAGTTTAGTAGTACCGTTGGTTATATTTAATATGAGTTTTAAAAGCTAATGAAAAACATTTATACAGAAAGATAATAATGATGGTAGAAGAGCATAATCGCCTTTAATAGAGTTGTGCAGTTCTTTAAAGGGATGCTTTGCTTCAATGAAAGCACCAGCAAAATACTTCCCTTCTTTCCAAAATGGTTTATGAAGCAATGCTGCCCCCGATGTTCAAGAACAAAGCAAAGAAGTCATCTGTCTCAACTTGCAAGTTCTCTACCTCAGGGGTCCTCAACCCCCAGGCTGTGGACTGGCACTAGTCTGTGGCACGCCAGAAACCAGGCCATGGAAACAAGCAAAACTCCATATGTGAATGCGTGAGATTCAGGCAGAGTGCGAAACTATGCCCCCTCCTATCTGCAAAAAAGCCTCTCTCCATGGAACTGGTCCCTGGCCCCCAAAAGGTTGGGAGCCACTGCTCTACGTATACTGTATGAGTACAAGTGTGGAAGCTTCTTCCAGCTTTTGCAGTTATCCCTAGGCTCAGGAAATGTGGCCTTGTCAAAGCACACCATGCTATCTCTTCATACTGACATGCAGCATCCACAGTGCAACGCTTTTTGAAAGGTCACCTTGAGCTCATCTACAATAGACACAGAAGCAGACTACACAATTCAAGAATAAAAAAAATGACTCACTACTATGTCCCGCATATTCATTTTCTGGATAATCTTCTTCATGATTTCAGGAGGCACAGGTGAACCTCCAATAGCCCCTGGAAGAACAAAAAATGTAGAAACTTTTTCAAAGAATCTTCTATGATTACTGCAGATGTTAAAATGCAAACATTCTTTATAGTTTCCATAGTATCTCTAATACAGTATTTCCCATTTGAGTTGAAATTTTAGCACAGCCAAATGATATATACAAAGTAGGCAGATTCAACTTATCTGAAGACAACCAGTTGGACTTCCACGTAAGATTTGCATTTGCAAAGATTTGCTTTGAAATGCTTCCATGTACCATACTTTTATTCCTATGGATACAAAATGTAGTTGCAACCAATGCCTAGCATCTACTGCCACACACTGGTGAATATAGAAACAAATATAGTTCACTAAACCAGTGTGTGATCCTCCTTCCTGTTTCAGTGACAGAAATAGCAAAATAAGTAAAATAGAAACACAAAACAAGGCAAACCTTCCAAGGAAAATGCCAGCTGGGCTGCCTAGGATTACTCTGTTGGGTCCAACCCACATATCCATTCATCCGGCTGGCTGCATTTTTCCAGTGTGCTATCTTGCATATGGGCTTGTGAAAAACTGACTGAGTGGTAGCTGGGCTTTTAAGAACACCCTGGAATAAAGTTGTGCAAACGTTTCAAAGTCAGACTTTCCAACTCTGACCTTTCTACATTCCAGCAGCTTTGATATTTGCATTGGAATGATCAGTTTTAAAATTAAAACGCTTCTGGTTAGGTCAGAATGATCCATTATGATGCTTGAACACTTCCAGTCAAGAACAGAAACCAGAATGCTTTTATCTGGAAATGATTAATGCACTTCTACCTGAGAGTTCACTTCTGGTCAGGTATGTGTAATAGCCCTGTTTAGGAAATGTTGTTGGAAATATGCAGCCAGTAAGATGCATATTAATCCAAATCACATTTGGATAGATTATATCACAAATGTATTTCTTTCAGTGACAGCAAAAGCTAACAAGCAAGAGTTTAGTTCATAAAATGCCTTCACATATAGGAATTTAGCTACATTTGTGTCTGAGGAATTTAAACAAAGGCTGTACAATATGCAAATACATGCATTTAAATTTATGTTATTAATGAATTAAAACATTAAATATTTGCTTTGCAACATTTACATTCTTTTATTCACCTCCTTGGAGACTTGAGAGATCATAGCTGGCAAAGTCAGGCTGGCCTAACATATCTATGAACATTGTTGGAGTGCCTTCCATATGGGTGCATCTGCAAAGAAAGAAGAAGAATTACAGCCTGATGAAATAAACACAACTGAGTTTTCAAACTTAGCTCCAGGGCAAAGTGTCCTTCCTGTGTAGTTGTGGGAAGCTGTTTTCCCATAGAAAAGGAAAATGAGTACTCAAATGAGGCATGACCTCCATTTTAATTTTAAAATCTGATATCATAAAATTGGCATGAGTTTCAGAAGAGAGCAGAATAACAGAGTTTAAAGAGATCATAGAGGTCTTCTAGTCCAACCTCCTGCTCAAGCAGAAGACTCTTTATCATTCCAGACAAGGGACTCTCCAGTCTCTTCTTAAATGTTCCAGTGATGGAGCATCTACAACTTCTGAAGGCAAGCCATTCCACTGGTTAATTGTTCTCACTGTCAGGATATTTCTCCTTAGTTCTAGGTTGTTTCTCTCCTTGATTAGTTTCCAACTATGACTTCTTATTTTAGCTTCTGGTGCTTTGGAAAATAGGTTGATCTCCCTCTTCTATGTGGCAGCCCCTGAAATATTGGAACACTGCTATCACATCATCTGTAGTCCTTCTTTTTACTGGACATACCCAATTCCTATAATCATTCTTCATATTTTAGTTTCCAGTCCCATAATCATATTTGTTGCTCTTCTCTGCACTCTTTCTAGAGTCTTGTCACGGTGTTCTATAGTTGCCAGATGACCTGTACATCTGTTCTATGTATTTCTACAGTATAGCTCTATGCTTTC
>JANHFO010009535.1:12548-27729 GCA_032468095.1 Pareas carinatus | reverse complement strand
AAAAAGCTTTTGCATCTCACTGCAGTCTGCTTGTGCTTTGCTGCTACTTTCTGGTACAGACACTTCTGTCCTGCACATCATCCTTGTACCCAAGGAACCTGTTTGTAACCAACACTGGTTACAAGCCAGGGGTGCTCTGACAAGTATCTTGCCTTAATGAATCAAGCATAGGAATTGAGAACCAACTTTTTTATGCGGTATCGGTTAAGACATGAATAATAGATGCCCAACTGCATTTCTGCAGTTTCTGAAAAAAAAGTATATCTAGGTTTCATAGAATTAAATACCACTGAACTGAAGTAGGGTAACTTCCTGATAAAACTGCACTGTGTTGCAGCTTCAGGTTGCTCAGATGGCCATGCTCTAACGATTACTGTGATATGTTTCTTCCTAGGAGGTTCCAGCGCTTCCAATTACCACTACATTTTGGGAGAGAAATTTGCCATCCGTTCCTGGCATGCTGTTCTTTCTTGGATGGTCCACTTTCCTCACCTCATTGGCTGCAACTGGATTCTTCGTCTACAAAAAGGGACTTTGTCCATTGTCCCAATAATGTATCTGAGCCAGAATTTTCCATTTAGTCCCTTCATGCTATGAATGTTGTTTCTGAAAAAGCCATCTTTCATGCCCTTTGGAACAGCTGGGCTGACACATCCCAGTCAATTTCACACATTTTCCTTTAAAACAAAAAGAGAGCCAGGAAAGGTTCTCTTTTCTTTCCTCAGTGACGTCCTGCTTAAAAGTTGGTGACCTCTCATCATATCTTTTTTGTAATATATAATGTAATAAGAACAAAGTAGGCTTGTTGTAATCTTTGAAAAACTTCCACTTGTCTTCATGTTTTCAAAATCGTATGGTGAACAAAATCAGTGCTGAATGCTTACTTCAACTTCCCCTTTCTGCAGTCTATTTCCTCTGGTTGGGTTGAACTGCACTCTATCCTTGTGGAGTTTAAGGGAGAAATATTGCCAATATATCCTTCAGGCATTAGGAGCAGGGGTGGGGAGTGGGTAGATACACTAGTATTGTTAAATTACCTTCATATTCTGTCAAGGGCCTGCTAAATGTTGCTGTTTAAAAAAGTAAATGTTGCAAAAAGGGACTGTTCTTGCATCATTCTAGGGTTAAACATTTGCTCAAAACCTTGAATAAATCAATGTACAATGTGAAAAAAGGAGTTATTGGGCTATGGTGTTAAATTCTGCTATCCAAATACATTGGAAAATATTCTTACATTTTTATAACCTTATTCTTTGTCAATGAATAACTCAAGTATGTTTTCTTCCTTGCTTTGTGCTCTATGTGCAATGAAAACATTTTCTCTATCTTGTTTATTGTTGGATTTCTAATGCATGTGACTATTATGGCAGATGACGAGATTGAATACATCACGGCACTATGAATGTTATTAGAATTCTTTATTTCATTGCATCTGATGGAGTAACCCAGGTTAAAAGCTTGTCGTAATGCCAAGGATCCATCATGCTTTGGCACGATGTAGTACTGAATGTCCAGCTTTGTTTCCAGAATTATTCTCCCTTTTATTTTGTGTAAGGGGCTTAGATTGTTGCCATGTGTGAAATGGGGGTTGATGCCCATTTCATCCATGGCAACGCCCAATGCTATTAAAAATATGAAAGTAAGTGGGAGAAAGTGTGAAATAAAAGACGGGTTTCTGTATTCGTAGGGACCGTGTCCTGATACATACACAAATGCACTGAAGTATAAAAACTGGTAGAGGTGTCTTGAGAGAATATTTCGTTTAATGTAAAACACATAAAAATAACCTACAAGAAAATATCAACAGCCTGAAAGGTTTTCTTGTTTAGCAAAGTCCATTTGCTCTATCCTTCCCAATTATGGAAAGCTCTCTGTATTCTTTGTTATTCTCCTCAGGAGTAAGGCAGTGACTCAACGTGCTCTCAGTAAGGTCTGTGTGGAAGGAGAAGCTTTAGCTGCAGTTCTGCTGTCAGTTATATACTAGTAAAACTTGACCGCTGAAAAGAATAGGAAACTTAAAGACTGAAATCCGTGTTCTGATTGGTTCATTTAAAACTGTTCAAACCAACCAATCAATTAGCTGCAGTAATATGCTGGGAGTTTTTCCCTCACAAAAAGGATTCACAAACAGAAAAATAAGCAAATGCATGAATGAGGGCAGAAAAGAATTTTGGCAAGAAAATATCCAGTTTTTGCAGGGAGACAACTTGGCATGTTTCCAGACCTGTGGCACAAATTGACTATGCTGGCACAAATTGCATGAGAGTGACTTATTTGTTTATTTACATAAAGTGAATTCCTGGATGAAAATGATCAGTCTCATACTACCAGTTGTCTAGTGTTTTATCATCAGAGACATGCATATAAATGGCAGCAATGAAACACTATAAGGAATTAAAAACAAAACAAAAAGGAAAAGGAAAAACAACACCAGTACAAGATAGGTAAGGGAGAGAGAGAGAGAGAGACAGAGACAGACAGACAGACAGACAGACAGACAGACAGACAGACAGACAGACAGACAGACAGACAAAAGGGAGGGAAATGACTAAAGTGAAAAAATGAACATTAATTTATTTTAATCAGAGAATTTGGAAAAATAGACATTGGCTGCAGTAGAATAAAAGACATCTAGAAGGATGCAAATAAAGACTGATCACTTACTGTACATGGCAAAACTCCATTGGAGAAAAGTAAAAAACAAATTTCTGGTCTCAAAATACAGCTTTCCCTGTTTCTCCTTCAGATTTCTAACAACCTGATTTTCCCAGTTGAAGATCTTATATTTATATTCATTTGATAAATGCATGTCCAGCATTGTTTGCAAAGGAAAGTTTTTATGGATATTTTTAGTTGGTGGGGATAAGAGTGGACAATTGTTTAAGCAGTTACATGGACATATACCATGCACCTTATTTTTTTCTGTTCATGTGATTAGTTTGGCTTGACATGAAATGTATGGTCTTGTCTGCTATGGTTTGTAAACTATACTTTATGACTTGGTGAGGTATATTTTTTTTACTCTATTTTGGTTTATTCAATAAGCCATGAAAAAAGCAACTATTTCCATAGGGCAATATGTGTGAATTCAGCCATTTCTTCACAAATGTGAAAGAAGATATTTGCAGCAGAAAATCTACCAGGAGATCTCTTTGCACACATGCATGTTCCACTTTCAAATGTCTATATTCACATTCAACTCTATTGGCAAGACACTAATGATTCAAGTGAGTACAAAATTTCCTGTATCATTTGTCGCAGCCAAATAAACGTCCAGAAGCAAAGTAAAAGAAAGTGATAATGTTTATTCTTTTGAGTGTAAGTTTTAAAAAAAGTTCACGCTGCCAGATAAAAATATGCAGAACACACATTTAATAGGAAAATGAACATAAGAGATTTAATGAACATCATCACCACAGAGGCACTTTTAGAAGAACAGCACAATTATATAAGGCACAATCACTTACAAAATCCATATCTTTCAATTGGACTGTCACTTTGGTTTTACAAAAGGCAGACACAACAATAATCAGAGTAGTAAACGGCTCAACAACAGTTTATCTCACAAAGTATTTCATTTTAAAAATGTAATTTTTTATAAAAAAAACCTCCTACCATGAAGATTTTTTAATTTTCTCTTGAATGGCAACATATTACAGAAGAAAGTTTTAGGGAAGAGAGACTGCAAGGAACATCTAGTTTAGTCAATTGTAACATTTACTTAATGGAAAATTGTAACTTACTTTTAATTGCACTGTTTAGAACTGCAAAGGTTTTTGAATTGCAAAGAATTACAAAGTCTTGTCTTCTGTGGATTAGCTTTTACAGCTCAGTTTGTTTAAATACATGAAGATTTATCTTAGAATCAAATATTTACTTTTATCACTAAAAATGGATCTTCAGTTTTAGAAGCCTGCTTCTTCATACGCTATAGATACAAATGAAAGGTTTAACCCAGTTTTTTCTTATGCGTTAGTTTCTTGGTGCATATTTTGACCCATGGATATCCAAATTAGGATACCTGTATACAGTAGATGTGGTTTTTAAAATTGTCGTGTGTATGTGACTCCAAGTGCATGAATGCATATGTGAAGCACATGATTTGACTCCCTCAAGAACTGTTGGCTTTGATACTCTGCATAGGGATTTTGTTTGCTGTCCATTCTAGGACTTAATGCACACTTGGGCATAAACAAATGATGATTTGTTTATGGCCAAACTATCAAAATGATGGTTCTATAGTCAAACGAAGATGAGCATCTTGATCAAAATTATATAGACATAATCCCACTTGTTTTAAAATAAATTACAACAGCATATATTGTGCCTCCATTGACACAATGAAAGTTTTAAAAAGACATTTCCAATAATATTTGTCAAAGAAGTCACTTATTAAAAATTATTTAAATTATGTGTTATGTTAATTGCCATTAATACATTACTCAGAAGAAATTATTATTCTTAGATTGAAAATATAGCTCTATCTTCCCTTTTCTGTGAACTTTCTGACAACGTCTAGCCAGCCAATTCATATTAAAAGATTACTTGACTGAATGGCCCTTCTCTGGTCTGGAAATCTAACAAGACAATTCATATGGATTTTTGTCATGTATATAATCTTATATTTTTATCAGTAAACAAGATTTACAGATGAAACTAAATACTTTGTTCAGAAATGATTTGTCATAAGCGAACAAAATAGCTCAAAATCCATCCACTCTTGGACTACTAAACAGCAGGCTGTTCATTTTGCTGAAAGTAAAACCTGAAACTTGTGGAAAGGAGAAAATTGGGATAATGTTTAACTTACTCCAAGTAGGATAGATGTTTCTAACCTATCTTGTCCTCGTTTCCAAGACTTCCATGAAGCCTTGCTGCAATATATAATTTAAGAGTTCCATTACATTGCAAAGAGCAGAATATCGCCATGACAACTGTATCAAAAATGGGGACAAGAATTAAAACTTTTTGATGCTTCATGTAAAAGTTTTGGTGGAGGGGATATCAGATTTAGTAATTAGTACTTCTGTTAATGAATCTTAGAATCAGTCCAATTGTAGCTATCTGGATGAATGACAATATCATGAGAAACGGCAACAGAAATTGTATACCCGCCTTTACTTAATTATGGCTTACTCCAGGTTGTGACATCACTGTCTGCTGTACACAAACTGTAACCAATGTATGCTTGGTGATGTTATCATCATTCCCATTCTACTTTGTCCCTCCTTCAGCTAGTTTCTATAGAGTTATATATAATTTCCTATATTTCCTCCTCTCCCTTTACTTCTTTCCTTTCAGAGTGCAGATGATATAGCAATAGCACTTAGAGTTATATATCACTTCATAATGCTTTCCAGCCCTCTCTAAGCGGATTACAGAGTCAGCATATTGCCCCTAACAATCTGGGTCCTCATTTTACTGAATTCGGAAGGATGGAAAGCTGAGTGAACCTTGAGCAGCTGAGAATCGAACTGCTGGCAGTTGGCAGTCAGCAGAATTATCTGTAGTACTGCATTCTATCCACTGTGCCACATACAACTCAATATTCTCATCTTTACTTTTATTTAGAGGCTCTAATTTTCCAACCTCTCTAATTGCTTTTTAACCCTTCTCCATTTATTTTCTCCCTATCCTTAATTAGTTTCCACTCTTAAAATCTTACAAAATCATTTTAAATAATATAGCTGCATGGGTGTGCATGTTTTTTTTGTTAAGTTAGTTAAAAATAGCAGGAATAAACAAACATTGAGTGTTTCTTTCTTAACTCGAACACTGAATTGGGAACAAAGTCCCCCTTTAGAATAATCAAAGAACTGCCAGGAAGCAGGTTAGTTGGTTTTGCTCATCCCAAATAAGGCCCTGCTCTTCTAGCTGTTCTGAAAGGCGGATTGCCTGACAGCTGGGAAAGCGAGAAAGAAGCTATCTATAGATCCAGGCCAGTTTTGTTTCTTCGTTTCAAATAAGCAAAGTTGATGAACTTTTGACTTTGGTTTTTCCAGAGCAACATTCTGTACTCTTTTCGTTCCTTGGTCTCTAGCATTGAATTGCAGTATAAGTTACACTACAATGTTATAAAAACATAGAACTAGGAAGGCCAAAAGTTCAATCAATTCAGCCTTTTGCCTAAGGCAGGATCTTAGTCCATAGATGAGATCAGTTCATGCAATCCAAACTCTACATCTGAAACTAAGAGCTAAGATATTTTTTTTGTTCAGCAGTGAGAAGCAGTTTCTTTATTAATTACATCTTTCATCCGTCTCATGAAATGAGGAAGAAAGTGACAAATGTAATGAATGAGGAAATGTGTTCTCAATATTTATCAGCTATTTTAATGCTTGGGGAGGGAAGCAAAGGGAATTTGGAGTGAATTTTTATAACTGCAATCTCAGAGCTTAGCTACAAATGCAGCAGGCTTCTTAAATACAATCCTATTTAATCACAACTGTTATATTTGGGGTCTATTTTTTCCTCAGTTCAACTCTTGCCAAAAATTTAAAGGTTGCATTCACAAGCATTTCCATTATAGGCAACTGCTTATTAAGTGCAGCCTTTGCTAACTTGGTGCCCTCCTGGTGTCTTGATGTACACAAATCCAAGAATTCCCTACCATGTCTTTTCTTGTGGCATTATAGAGGAACAAAAGCACAAAATGTGATACTTTTCAAGCAGTTTGTTCAAAATTTAAAATCTTAGCAACTGTACAATAATTCCTTGGCAACTGAATGTTCTTTATTTATACTCAAGTTGCTATTATAAGAAACCCCAAGATGAAGTCTGCATACCAACCATGGGTTCTTGGTTATTTAATTTCACTAATATATTAAGTGATATCAACAATTGTACATTTCACTACTCCTGTCTCATGTCATTGGCAAACAGTAGGCAGTGCTCTGATATAATAATGCTGTGATGTCATCACTAAAGCTGTGACATTGTCCCTTTTGTTGTTAATGGTGGATGTTTAGGACAGGGATGAAAGAGGCACAAAGCAATGCCAGATCCTTGATAACATTTACTTTGATCCTTTCCTTTGCATTTTTTCTTCTTCTGCATCTTTATTTAAAATGATTTCATGTAAGAGATCTGGGAGAATCCAGTGTGTGAGACTTTGGAGAGCCTCTGCTAGTCAGAACACACCATGACTTCTGCCTGACACTCTGCAGTTAATTGTTGGAATTCCCAAGATTTCAGTCACCTTCTAAAGTTACTGCCCAACCCATTAAAGGGCATAAGGCTATAAAAAGCTAGAGTGTTATTTTTATTACGTAGTAAGAGACAGTTCTTTTTTCAGACTCAGAAGTAAATGTGGGACTCAAACAAATCCTGACCTTCTACAATCAGCATATTAAAACCATCTCATTGAAATTAAGAGGTTCTTCCTTACTCCCAGTCCCATTACTTTTTAATGTTATGTTGCTCTGTTTTTTTTATCTACCTGTAAGCCGCCCTGAGTCCTTCCGGAGAAGGGCGGGGTATAAATAAAATTTTGTTATTATTATTATGTGAAAAGTGAAAATGCAGGTTTCTTGAATTTCTTGAGTACGTATTAAATCAATACTAGTCTTTAGTGTGACCCTGACAGGGCACATTTTTATTAAATACATTTCAGTATGATCTCTGATTGTAGCATCTGATTACTAGCATACTTAATTTAAAAACGCTAAACAGTGCAGTTCTAGGTAAGTTCATTCAGAATTAGATCCATTTCAATGAAATTTTCTTTCTATGAAATCTGCAGCCCCTCTAATAGTCATCTGAGAAGGGAGATTCAGGAAGAATCAAGTAGAAAGAGGACCTTAGAGGTTTGTTATATGCTTAAAACGCTTCTTTTTTCTAGAAATAAAATCATTTTTCTCTTTCTCAATGAACTCCCAGGATCAGACCACTTATTACATTAGCAAATAGCTTTTGGAACAAGGAAAAAAAATTGGTTCACTTTCTGACACTGTCTTTTCATTAATTTATATATTAAGAAATCAGCAAGGAACTATTATATCACTTCGCACCCCATATAGGATTGCTCTGTTATCTCATGAATAGCCAACATTTAAACAGTTTTATCACATCTTCCATCAATAGAGTCTAATACAAATACAGCACACCGGTTCTGAACAGAACAGTTAACTATTTTAACTGAAGGCAAAATGTCACACATTAAGCTGAAACCCTGCAAATCTTTTGCAGACTTAATTCATAAGCCAGAGAGTTGGGAGGTAAAGAAATCTGCATGTTCTCTCCTTGAAAAATCTATTCCTGGTCATTGGATGAACATAGGAAGAGTCTCCGAAAAAGTCTACTGAAGAAGTGTTAGGAAGAAAAGCTAACGGGAAAAAGAAGTTTATCTACCTGAAATTGGTTCCTGGAGAAAGTCCTAAAGTCTTGTGCTTTTCTTTGTAATCACAAGAGGCTCACAAAATCATGAAATAGTAAGAATAATTAACAGACACAGAAACAACAGCAGTAGAAGGCTTACATTACACTCCTTTGTTTTGGCATTGTGTTTCACTAAAAAATATTTTACAGCATGCTCTTTAGAAATCATGGAACTGTTAGGAAAAAGTAATCCTAGGTTAGGAATGTGCAAAACCTGAATTTTCTGAGTCAAAGAGAAAGATAGCTACATCTGAGCTGCAGCTTATTCTGACTTTAACTCTCTAAGCAGCAACCCTGGCCCTGAAAAAAAATGAAAAGATCCTGCCAACAGTATTACCAAATTTTGTCAAGAGGTTGCTGACTTTCAGAGACAGAAATCCAATGTTCTTAATTTCTTATTAATTTCTATTGTTAACTAACTCATTTTTTAAGAGAATTTTTTTAAAAAACAGCAACACGTATTTCCATTTTCGGCCCTAGAATGAATAGTGGCTTCATGCATACTTCCACCATCCAATTGAATATTATCAAGACGTGATATTAAGAAATCCTTTCGATCTATCAAAATACATTAATTTCAGGTGGGAAATGCAGGAGGATCCAACCAAAAGCCATTTAGAAGCATAAAACGGGGAAAACATTCTAATACTATAGCTAAATATTTTTCAAAATGATGACTTTTTATATCTGTCACTTGTTAAAGCAAGATTTAGGTGTGTTTATATTTTTAAGAAGGATATTATAAACCTGAAAAAAGGCATTCAATTTTTTAAAAAGCCAAAAGAAAATCCCATCGATCATCCTAAGAAAAAATGGGAAGAGTATGAAAGATATTTCTTGACATCCTAAAAAGCTAGTGAAATCCTAGAGAGCCATTTTCTAGGTAGAGATGCACAAATTCTTCCAGTTGCTCTACACCGATCCTAGATATAAGTCTGATTAAGATATACAAGTAATCCTCACTTAACTACCACAATTGAGCCTAGGATTTGGATTGCAAGATGTTGCAATTATTAAGGGAGTCCAATTGAATTTTACGATGTTTTATGACAGTCTCATAAACGGAGTCACCCCAGTCATTAATCAGGAAAACCCAAGAAATGTGCAAAAAAAATCACAAACAAATATCATTATGTGACCATAGGACACTGCAACTAATCATAAATGTGAGCTGATTACCAAGTGCCTGAAATGACTCTGTAGGTGTGGGTGTAGCAATCATAATGTCAAAGATAGCTTGTAAATAACATTTTGGGGTATTTGTTTTTTGCTGCCTATATGACTCCCTTTAGGACCCAACTTCTGCCGTGGCTATTTGCTGCCCATTTGTGTTGCCTTTTTTATTTTTACCTAAATCTTTTCTTCAGCTCCTCAAGGTAAATAAAGCTGCAACAAGATTTTCTTTGTTTGTTCTCCTTCCCTTTCTCTACAGTATTCTTCAGCTTGGCTGTCACTCATCAAGGTCACTAATTACAGATTTTGTCATCCACTTTCCAGGCATGCAATAAATTTAACAAATTAGGTGGTTAAAAAGGTTTGAGATTGGAGAGCAGAGATAGAGAGTTTAGCTTCAGCCTCTAATAGTGGGGGAAAGAAAGATCAAGAAATCTGTCCCAGCTTTTTTTTATTTCTTTATTGAAGAAATGTGGATCCCCAGGGCAGGATGGGGGGAGTGGGGAGAGGCAGGAGATGCTGCTGTGTCCCTATGGTCGGACATAAGTGTGAATGAACATGGGAGCGCTGCGACTGCTATAAATTTGAAACGGGGTCATATGTAGCTTTGGGGGGGTGTCTGTTGTAACTTTAAATGGTTGCTAAATGATGGGTCATATCATTAGGACTATTTGTAACTGGATTCCTGATTATATTATTTTTATAGCAGCCAAATTATGTAGTGCCATTGGAAACAGATATTGGACTCTATCACAAGATCCAAGACACCTTGAACTAATAGACAGAATATCAGAGAACGGCAATCAACAGTCTAAGTGAGAGGGAAAGGATTGTGTTAATGTATATAAATTTGCAGAACAAACTCTATAATTTCCTATTAGCACATCTGTTTTCAGTTTCGCACTAAGAGATCCTTTTTATAGGCAAAGAGCCCAGCTGCAGTCACTGATGTAAGGAAAAGAGAGAACCCCATCAATTTCAATAATCCAGGAACGGAAGGCAAGTTCCTTTCCCAAAATGTTGCAGTTATTGGCAGGACTGGCACATCCTGGATGGAAGAATATTCACAATTAATGGAGGTTGTTTTTTTCAATATTAAGATACAATTTTACAAAGCTTGTACACAATAAGACCTAAAAACAGTGGTACCTTGGTATTCAACTTCTTTGAAACTCATCAAATTTGGTACTCAGCACACTTTGAGTGAAATTTTTGTCCCAGTACTCATTGTTTGTTGGTACTCAATGCACAAGCCAGAACTTGTCAGTGTCAGCTGCCTTGTGACTCACTACATTATTCTTTATGAGAAAAATATATTTGGTACTCATCATTTTTGGTACTTATTATACCTCCTGGAATCAATTAACAATGAGTACCAAGGCACCACTATAATAAAAAATATAAATACACAACCTTAACTAAAGATGAGGAGGAAGTATATCCATCATTAATCCGTCAACAAGTCCCAATGTAAAGCCTCCCCCAATGGAGACCTAAGCCAGCTGGCAGAGCTGGCCTTTAAGCTCTTGTGGAAGGTCAGGAGGGTTGGAGCTGACTTTACTCAAGGGGGTAAGATGTTCCAAAATCATACTTATTTACAAATGCTATTCAGCAGGACAAACCTATTGGTGGTTTACAATATGGGCTAGCGTGGCTCTTGTTAAAGGCATATTGTTGATGAGATTTAAACTAAATCCCTATAATTAACTCACTATGCAGATAGTCCTCAATTTATTACTACAGTTGGAATTGGATCTTACATCCCCAAGTGATGGGGTCATGGTGTAGCTTTGAACAGATGCTAAACAAATGGTCTTAAATTGGGGACTGCCTGTAGCTCATCTATTAAGTTAAAAATTAACTGAGTGAGAAACAAATAACTCCTTTCCATGTGACCCCTTCTCTAATTCTGGGTATCAATTTCACATCTTTCTCCACATCAAATAAACCATTGCATACTTACAGGTGATTCTGGTTCTGATTTCCATATTTCTCCTGAATATCTTCCCATCGAGTGTAGTACCTAAAAAGAGGTGATTTAAGTCTTAAGTACGAAACAATCAACCAAAAGTTTTTCCAATGGCCATTTAAAAAATATTCTGCTTCTTGTCATAGTTCAGAAATGCTGCGTTATAGGCACCGTAAATATGCACATCTTACTGGCATAAGTGAAAATTGTCTTAAAATGCAATTTAATGTGAATTCATTAAAAAACAATCAATACAACAAACCAGGTCAGATTCTTTTGCGCAAATTCTCTTTTCTGATACACAAACATGAAATTGGATTCCTTATCCACATAGCAATCTATTCATTTTTAAAATAGACTGTTTTGAATGACTAACTCAGAACAATGCAGCTTTATCTCCATTTCTGGTACTCAGTTTCATATTCTCTGTCCTTTACATTGGATGCCTTTCCTTAATCATCAGCACTGGGAGTCATTCTACCCCCATCAGAACTTTAGGGCCTAAGTTAGCAAGGCCAGGATATTCAGAGGGAGCTTGATGAAGCCGCCTCTTTTGATACTCTGATGCCTTATTAAGAACTTCCTATTTGCCATTTTCTGGGATTGATTTGAGTCCTAAATGCCCATATGACATGCAGCTTCTGTGAGATTGCAACAGACTCCCTACCTCTCTGGCTGCTCTTTCTCCAGCCTGAACAGCACCTTCCATGTAACCACTCCATTCTGAAGCTGTCTCAGTACCTGCAAAGAAGATCCTCCCAACTGGCTCACGAAGAATCCTTTGAAAGCAAGTGGAGATCATGAAATGCCAAGGAACACATTCCTCTGATTATAAACAATGAAAAATGATTCCCAATATTAGCACATAAAGATATCACCTATGATGTTTGATCAACTTGAAACTTGCTCCAGGATATTCAGGGCAAAATTAAATGTAGTATTAATTGAATGAAATAAATATGCACACTTCTCCCACCCCTTGAAACCACAATTTGTAATAGGGGAGAGAGCCTCTGTTGACAAAAATAAAACTTCTCTTTGATGTAGTGATATGTAGCTGGGAAGATGCAATATAATACACTATCATGTGTTCCCGATCCCCACTTCTCCATCCACGTGTCTCCTGAAAAACTGGCAAAATAAATTCAGTTCCAGTAGGTTTGAGATCTGGATAGCCCAAGCCCTACTAGGCTTTGGTAAGGCAGTGAAGACCTGACCATTTCTTTAAGCATTCAGGACAGGAGACTACCCTAGCTCTGGTGTTGATAGGTTTTTATGATTGGAAGATGCTCTTTACTTGGGGCGTTACGGGTTATTGTACTCATTGTTGGATTTTAACCTTTGTACATCACTCAGATGTACCTATTGTTGTGAAATAGATGGCCATATATTGAGTGGCCTTTCTCTCCTTTCTCTGCAATAAAGCAACATCAAGTCTGTCAAGCTTTTGCTGTTATATAGTTTCTGAATGCAGAACAGAGTTAATGGAAGAGTAGAAATTTGCACCCAAGCCTAGACTGGTATGACAACAAGCTGAGAGAATGCATTGCAACCTAGCTTCAAAAATTCTCTAAGAGATATCTGTCAGTTTCTGGTTCAAGCAGGTATAAATCTGACTTTTGCTATTCATGGTAAAATTAATAGTTCTATCACAATCCTTTTATATATTGACTGTGATTATTTGACTTCAAAGTACAGCACAGTTGTATATTTATAGTATTTACAAATGCATTATATTTATAATTATGTTTTAATATTAATATATTTCCAAATATTAGAATTAGTATTATCCTTTATTAAATAGCTAAAAGATATTACTAAGTTGGGCTTTTTTAAATGTTAAGGTAAAATTTGCTATCGCCAAAGAATAATCATGTTAAGCTTCACTAAACTTTTAATTTCATGTAAATGTAAACAAAATAAAACCATACAGTTTTGCACTGAACGCAGTAAACTAATGTTTGGGTTATTTCTGGTGAAAAATTGTGGGGAGGGGACTACATGTGTCCCTTAACCTGGAAAAAGCTGTTGACAATTGTGATAGGAATATTTTTGCAGCCTGATGGTGCATTGCAAACAGTTTTAATACTTAGGAGCTGCTCTAAAAAGAATGATATTCAACTTGATCAATCTTAAAAAGGAAATATAACACTGATGATAAGGCTAAACTAAATACTACCCAACTATTTCTACAAGGCTGAATTAATTTATCCAAGAGTAATTCACAAGTAAGACCCAGTCATCTGATACATATATATAAAACTTTTAGAAAGAAAATAAAACGTAACAATAGGTATGTACAACATCCATTAAGCCAATTAATTAAAAATAGTTCATCAAAATGTTTTCTATGGATTCAGGGAGCAGACATGCCTGCTCTTGTGTTTTAGGATTTGCGTTGTTTTTCAGAGTAATCTATCAATAATGTCAAAGTCCTGCTGAAATCTGAAATTAGCTCCAAATCATCTTGCTCAAGAAGGCTACACTTAATTATCCATAAATGTTTCATGCATGACTTGCTGCACTATGCAGAAATGATATAAAGCATAATATCCTTCTGTATATATGAGAAGAGGTACAAAAACTCATCATGGTCATAAAAAACAATTATATTTACGCAGTCCAGATCTAGTAGCTTTAATGGGAAATAAAACAGCAAGGGAATAAATGGATATAAAAACACTGAAATGCATCACTCTTACTGGATTAAGGCATTAAAGACAGTAAAGAATCTATCAGTTTAATATATAATTACTTTTAATTAATACTCAATTACAATAGCCAACCGATTATAAGCATAGATTTTCAACTGCAAATTAATATGCACTATTTTATAGGATGATACATAAATTTAAATAATTCCTAAATATATTTCCCAATTACCTATCTTGTTGCAGGGAACATTTGTTGTCTATATAGTATATAGCTACAAAATGCCATCATTATTCTGATAAAAGTATTTAATTAATACTGCAATTCTTTGCACAATCCCCAGAAGTTTTGTCTATGGGGCAAGCTAAAGAAGCTGGTTTGAATTAATAGAAGACCTTCACATTGTTCATTAACCTCTTAATCTTAACATCCTTATTTATGATTACCATACCTTCCATATTGGGTCATTATCCCTGGTGGAAAATAAGCTGTATAGCATCCTCCAGAATATTGCTCTTCACACCAGTTCTTCTCTTCATAGTGCACTGGCTACAAAATCATCATTAACAAGTAATGAAAGAAGACAAAATAGATACTTTACAAAATAAATAGAAAACTAATTTCCCATATCATTTCATTTCCAAGGCTAATAAACAAATCTTCTTTAAAAGATGACAGGAAGCAAAGGATAGTATAAAGGTTAAATCATCTTTGTTCATACAAACATAGCATCTTGTAATGCTTAGTACCTTTTTAAATATAATGCAGCTCAACATTATGCACTGATGTGATCAAAATCTGTAACATTCCAAGGTAGCTGGCTCAAAGAAATGTACTTAAATGAGTTGGGCGCATTTTCCTTGGTCTCTTAATGGACAACTCAGGCAGTCACTGATATTAAATTTTCAAAGTATGTGAAGCTTCCATCTAAGCACTCACAGTAATATTTTGTTTTCAGTGTTAAGACTTAGACATAAAATAAGATGCATGTTGACTTACTGAAACCAGAAT
>JANHFO010009533.1:0-10849 GCA_032468095.1 Pareas carinatus | reverse complement strand
AGCATGTTCGGGTTTTTCCCCGTGTAAGATTGCGAGTTTCTTGGCGACGTTTCGGTGAGGTCTCACTCACCATCTTTTGTTTTCATAGATTTTCGCAGGTACAGGTATGTAGGATTAGGTGTGTTCAGGTCTTTTCCCATGTAGGATTGAGAATATTGTGGTGACATTTTGGCGAGGTCTCACTCACCATCTTCAGGCTGTTTCACACTAGCAAGAAGCCAAGGGCACCAGCCTGAAGATGGCGAGTGAGACCTCGCCGAAACATTGCCAAGATATTCTCGGGAAAAGACCCGAACACACACACACACACACACACACACACACACAAAAGTATATTACATATGCTCTTCTTCAACTGTTAGCAGTCTCAGCTGATGCGACCTAGATATTTTAATGCTAAAAATCATTAACCTTGAATCATTTGAACTAAACTGGCATTTGTGACTATTCATTCTAAAAATAAGTATTCAGTAACAAGAGGCTTTCTCTTTATATATTTAAGGCCTTAATATAGCATTATATATTCCTCTAGCTAACTCTTGTAATGAACACATTTATCCCTGTACCTGAAAATGAAAAAGATCAAAAATGAATGGTTTAAGAAGATAGATATTATTTTTTTCCTGTCAAGTAGCACTGATATATAAATCCCTTTCTAAAAGGAGATCCAGTGCTCATTCAATTTGTACTCACTGAATATTATTTCCTTTCTACCTCATGTAAACTGCCTTAGTTAAAATGTATGAACATGTTTCGACCAAACATATAGTATTCCTATACTATGAAGGTCTATTTAATCATTAGAAGTTTTAGAGCTACATAGAAATGAAGAAAAAAACTTATTTCTCACGTATAAAAGCAACTAATGGACTATGGAATTGGAAATGTTTAAGACACAAATAGAATTTTAGAGTATAGTAATTGTTAATTTAGTTATTCTAATGAGCAATGATAATGCAATATATATATTGCCATGATTTAAATTTCATCTGAATCTTGCATAGAAGAGGCTCATTAGATTGATTTTAATTGGTGCCAATCCTTTACCATAATCATCCCCAAATATTTAAATCCCCCTAGACTAATGGATGCCCTGAAACTTCTTGAAACAGTTTCTGTAATTCTTTGTTGATGTTAATTAACACAGCACAAGATTTATCAAAGTTAAAGTGCTACCAAATGCAATTTAGTCAAACACAAGAAACACTAAGGTATACCACTATTAGGATTTTTAAGAGAAATGAGGAAAATGATTGTAATCAGATTAATTACATGGTAATTAGAAGCATTAATATTTTGCAGTAAAATATTGATAAAAAGATAGAACAAAATAAGTTGAGAATGAACAAACTTGCTTCATTTATTTGAAAATAAAATCTATGCCTAAGATATAGGTGATAATGACTGCTTGTGCCACTGAATATTCTTGATTAATTAGAAAAAGGAGTTTCTGTTCTAATAATAATGTTTGTAGGAATAAATTTTCTACCCTATCAAATATTTAAAAACATCTGTCTGAGGGCAGTACCTGGAATGAAAAGCTAAACAGAATTGAAAGTGGTTGCCATTAGAAAATTAGACTAGTATTTTAAAAAACAGCTTAGAAGAAGGCAATGGGAAGCATTTCTATATCTAATATGTTACCAAAGAAACCTGCATCAAAGCATAAATGAATTAATCAGGAGCTGAGCTTGAATCAAAGCAAAATTAAATAAATAGCTTTTCACAAATCTATTGTTGGTTGCTTGCTGAGTTTCCCAGCATCCAAAAGCTTGATATTTATTTGACTATCATTGGACAGAGCTACAATTTCATGACTTCCTCTCATATAATACAACCAGTGAAAAGTATTTACAAAAAAATATGTACAAACAAACACCACACTCACCAATAGATCAAATTCAGTGCGATTTGCTTCCACTTCAGTGATGACTGGAAAAATTGTCTGGTAGGTCACATTCAGCAGATTTTTTTTCTAAATATTTTATTAAGCATTATACATGTAAAGAATAAAAATTTGTAAACTACATAAACTACCCCCAAACAAATACCCCCCAAAAAAATAATGAAATAGGGGTGTGAAAAAAGAAAAGAAGGAAAAAAGTTGAAGAAAGAAAAAATAACTTTCTCTTCATTTTAGAAGGTAAAAACAATGTTAACAGTTAACAGTTAGAGCCAGGAGGGTACAGTGGTTAAAAGCAGCCATGCAGGCTATTTCTGCTGACTGCCGTCTGCCATTAGCCATCAGGTTCAGCAGTTCAATTCTCACTGGCTCAAGGTTGACTCAGCCTTCCATCCTTCTGAAGTCGGTAAAATGAGGACCCAGATTGTTGGGGGCAATAGGTTGACTGTGTAAACCGCTTAGAGAGTACTGTAAAGCACTATATAAGTTTAAATAATAATAGTAATAATCAACATCTCTAAGTAAAACATAATCTTTTTTCCCCCATAACTCATGTCATAGATAAGGAAAACAAAATAAAAATGCTGCCTCAGTCTTTATCCGCAATGATCCCAACCAAATATAACTAATTTCTTTTTTTTAACCCTGATCAAACAAGCCAATATTTAAAATCTCCCCTAATTTTTAAAAAATATTCTTTGGGCAGTTTCAAAAAAGAGTCCCAGAGGCCTTCTGTGTTTCAAAGTTCAAATCTTTTAGAACTTTAACAGATTTCTCTTATTTCTATAGTAAATCTACCTTTTGTTTGTCATTTCTAAAAATGCCCTTCAAAATCTTAAGAAAACTTTTTGTATAACCAGAGGGGTGAAAAATATCCAAATCAATCTCCTGTTTTTATATCTGTTCATCTTCTGTAGGGAATAAGTTCTCCAAAAGATTCATTTGTACTGTATAAAGTCTTCATTCAAATTAATTTCATAAACATCCATTGCAGCTCATTCTTGTTTTACATATTGACATTCTCTGTCAATTTACCAAGCATCTAATCCTTTTTGTCCAAATGCTTAGCTAAAAAGCTATTCAAAAATTTTCACCAAGGTGTTCTGTTCTAATTTCTTTATCCTCTGGTTCTAGTATCCAGCCTTCAAGGTCTCCTTTCATTAAAAAAAAACATAACCAAGAAATCTCTATTTTTTTCCTTAAGAAAGTATGTTTTAAATAATTCAAAGCTATAATTCCAAATCTCTCTGTCCCCTTAATCCATTATTAACTTTCCAAAATCCATACACCAAACACTCTTTTCCTGCCTAGTCCAAAACATCATCTATTTTTAAAATTTCAAAATCAAATCAAATCTACACCAACATCTCTTAAGGAGAGGAAAAGTCGCAATGAATATAGTATAATTTTGACAAGATGAAGAATCTTAATCTCTCCAATATGCAAAGAATAAATTAAAAAATCCAAAAAAGTAATCAAGATATTAGGTTTGGTTAAGTCTAGTTTCTGTAAAAGCTGATTTGTGAGTTGGAGCTTGAGAAATAAATATCTATGGAGATTCTCAATCATCCCGGTCATGTTTGTCCCAAAGGTGCTTTTTCTTGGAGATTTAATCTTCTGAACTTTCAGACTGGTGCTGGGGCCCATCCTCAGGGAATTTTTTGCTATCAGTATGTGTGCTTTGAGGTATTCTATGTATAGTATTTCTGCGGTGACTGGTTGTGTGTGGCTTTTTATTTGTTGACTGGTTTTTTTATTTATTTCTTGATTTATTTTCCTTTGAAAATGTTTTGTTTCTCATCCATGAACTAAAGAAGCTTCTTGAATGAGAAGCAAAAGGCTTTCAAGAAAATACACAAGAAATAATGACAATACAAATGGAGAAAAGAATCCAAGAGATGTTAATGACAATCCAGCAATCACTAGAGAAGCTGATTAATCAACAAATTGAAGAAGATCATGCCAATTTTAAAAAGATTTATCAAAAGCTGGATGAACAACAAAATGGTATTGTACAAAATCAAAAAGAAATTGGAGAAATTAAAGATAAGCTGGATGAACATTACAAAAAATTGGAGAGAATAGAAGAAGAAAATCAGCAAGTCTTCGTAGACTCGGCTGCATCTGAAATGGAAAGACTTAATTACTACTTAAAGTTTGGAAAATTGATTGAAGAAAGACCAGAGGATTTAAAAAGAAAAGTGGTAATTGTGTTGGCTAAGGATATCAGAGCTGAGCAAATGCATAATGAAATAGATGGAATTACAAAATGAACATGACATATGTACGGAGTTATAACAACTTAAGAGAAATAGATGTAAGATCCCAGAGAGAGATCAGAGGGGAGTTGCTGGGAAGAATGAAAGATGCAGATACAATATATGATAACAAGGAGATTCAAACTTGAAAAATATGGAAAAAATTTGGACAGATAAGAATATCATAGATGTGGAAAGGATTTTGAAATCTAGAATTGTATTGGTAAATGAGAATATGAAGCTTATATAGTGATCATTTATATAATTGAAAAATAGATATGATAAGGACATAAAAGTGATTTATATAAGATGTTTTACAAAATATGATACCATCTAAAATATCTAGGAGGAGGTTCCGGTTCTGGCTTCCCTTGGTGAAGATGAGGTGACTGGGAAGAAAGAAGCTAGACAGGGACGTGTGCAGGGCGGCGGCCGGCGCATTTGAACCTTTCCCTTTCCCTGCCAGGGAGAAACAGCATCTCAGCGCCATTAAGGAGGAAGCCTGGAACCCCGTGAAAAACACCCACAGGACCAACGCGGAAGCAAAGAGAAAAAAGTGGGAAAAAACCATCTAGTCGGGTGAGAAGAAGTAATCTATTAATACACTCCACAAAATAAAAACTTTGTTGGCCTGATTAAAAGAAGAAAATAAGCATTCCCCCCCCCAAAAAAAAAGTAAAAAGAGGCAAATGAAATCAATGGGGAGTTAAGTAGTGAAGAAAGTTCAGAGAAAATCTAAAAAGGAGGACCTCGGCAAGGTGAAAAAACTGTAATCCTTTCTTTCGGTGGATTTAATGGACTAAATTGTATGATCTAGAGTCTGATCAGAATATATGGTGGTATAAAAGAGGTCTGTGACTGATTATAAAAGTGTGTGGCTGGGAGCAGTTAAAAAAAAGACTTTACAATTTTGGATATTAGAAGATCAATTTATTTGGATTAAAAATTGGATTTATGAACAGTTGGATAATGGATTTGGATTATTAAAACTGGACTAAAAAGATTGGATTTAACATTATAAGGGGGGGAAAGACGCGGCAAAATGAGGTGCTACAAGATATCAGTGGCAGCAAGCTCCAGGCATGCATGGATGAAATGCTTGAATAAGTTATGGTTGAAGTGTTGTGATAAAAAAGAAAGGTACAAACCTCAAAAACTTTAAAAAGACCCTTAGAATTGAAAAAACAGTAGGACAATTGAGAAGGAGAGAATTGAAGAAATGGAACAGAAACCAGAAATTAAGAAAGAAAGAGACAATGCTATTAAGAAACAACAAGAAGGAGAAATTAATTAATACTTCCAAGGACAGTAAGAAAAAAATGCATTAGGGTAATATGGGCCATTGGGGCAAAAAGTTGGTTATTGTAGTAGAGAGGAAGGAGAAAAAGATTCGGGGGAAAAAAGGAGCAGCCAAACAGAAAAAGCTGGGGAAAGAAGCTAGGAAGACGGATATTACAAAATGGTGATATAAGAGGGAGAAGCTGGACTTAGAGATATATATTAAGACAAAAGAAATCTGGTTTTTAGAGCTGTTGGAGGTAGAAGTATTGATAAGGAGAGGTAGAGGTTAATAAGTAGAGGTAAGAGTGCAAAGGAAAAGATGGGTGGGGTGGAAATGAAGGAAGTTATATTAAATTTGTATTTGCTTTTAGGGTATGTTGATATAAAAAGAAATGATAAACAAAAAGACATGAATATATAATTTGAAATATATACTTAAGATGCTGATTATTAAGTGAATCAACATGGATGTGAATTATGTATATAAAACTTACCACCTACGCGAAATTAAATGAAATTACAAGAGTTACTTTGGAGCTGAAATGCATGTTAAGTAATAAAAAATGTAACACCCACATAAAATTAGAAAGCAAGCTAAGAATTGTATAAAATGTTAACTAGAATGATGAGAAGACTTACAAGGTTATAAATTTGAAAAAGATGAATGTTAGAAAATAAGTAAAACTAACGATAAAAAGTTGTGAAAGAGATCGGATGAAAATATGAATTACGCAGAATGATTAATTTGTTTTTAAGCTGAAGATGAGACTAAATGGAATTAAGATAAGAAGGAAGAGATTGAAGAGAACAGAAGAGCAGGAGGTAGAAGAAGAAAAATAATAATAAGAAGAGAAAGTAGAAGATGGGTGCAACCTAGAATAGCTAGGAATAGAGAATTCTATTCTATAGATTGATTTGTTCTGGTTTGTTTTACCTGAAAAAATTAATAAAAAACATATTTAAAAAAAGGCAAGTCAACATAGTTTAGCATTTTGACACTTGTCTTTCTTCTGCTCTCACTTCCAGGCAGCCATGTTGAAGCTGAACAAGACTGACATCCTGATGATCTTAGCAATTCAGGTAGCAGTTCTCCTCTGTTTCCTTTTTCAGCTTTGGCACACTCCCCAGGAAAAGTTGACCCAGAAGCACATCCTCATCCTCTCCTCCTGGAGGTCTGGATCGTCCTTTGTAGGGCAGCTCTTCAGTCAGCACCCCAGGGTTTTCTACCTGATGGAGCCAGCCTGGCACGTGTGGGCAGCCATGTACCAAAACAGCGCCAAGGTCTTGCACATGGCGGTGCGGGATCTCATCCGATCCGTCTTCAAGTGCGACATGTCAGTGTTCGATGCCTACATGCCCCAGAAGAGAAACAGAAACGTGTCTGATCTGTTCCAGTGGGCTGTGAGCCGGGCATTATGCACAGTGCCTGCTTGTGAATTCTTCCAACAGACCGATGTTACTGGTGAACGTGCTTGCAGAACTCTCTGTGGCAAATATCCTTTCAGTAAAGTAGAAGAGGCCTGCAAGACCTACAGCCATGTTGTCCTAAAGGAAGTCCGTTTCTTTGATCTCAAAGTACTCTACCCACTCCTTGCTGACCCCTCCCTGAACCTCAAAATCATCCACCTGGTACGTGACCCCAGGGCTGTCCTGAAATCTCGGGAACAATCTATCAAAGCCCTTGCTCGCGACAGTGGAATCATTCTGGGTATAAATAGCAGCAAAGTGAATGACAATGGCTATAAGGTCCTGCAGGAGATTTGTAGAAGCCATGTTCAAATCTATGAAACAGCTAGTCGGAAGCCTCCATTATTTTTAAAAGATCGTTATTTATTGATCCGGTTTGAAGACATTGTGCGGAATCCTTTAATGGAAATTACTGCAATGTATACATTTACAGATCTTCTATTGACTCAGAAACTTGAAAATTGGATCTATAATATTACACATGGACAAGGACCGAGTAAGAAGATAGAAGCTTTCCAGATCACTTCTCGAGATGCACTCAATGTTTCCCAGGCATGGAGAAATGTTCTTTCATTTCATAAAGTCCAAAAAGTGCAGGAAGTTTGTAGAGGTGCTTTAAATATGCTTGGTTATCAATTTGTAAATTCTGAGAAAGAGCAGAAAGATTTGTCTTTAGATCTAATATTGCCACATCGGAGAACCCAATTTCGCTGGGCATTGTTTCATGAAAAATAGATCAAATATTCCTTTGTCAAATAACTTGAAAAGATTTGTTGGTTTCAGTATATCGGTGATTACTTTTAGAACTTCATTTTACCAAACCAAGAAATTGAATGTCTTTTGGTTTTTAAAATTAATAATAATATATAATTTCCAGAGTAGCCTTATAAGATAAAATTACAAGAATTTTTTTCCACCTGTGCATGGTTATAATTTTGATATGTTACCAAATGCCTTCTTGCTTTTTGTTTTTCCAAGCTCTCTTTCATATACAGGACTGCAATAGTAATATGATAAGGAATCATGCTTGGTTGGAGGAGTTGGGAATTGGAGGAGTTGTTGGAGGAGTTGTTGCTCTGAAATGTTAATGCACTCAAACTACCATGTGCCCCAGGGAACAATGGGAATAGAAATCCAGTGACTGGAAGGATTTATTTCATTATATATTTTTACAACCTGTACCTTCTTTAACTGTGTTTCCCAACATGCCACAGCTCTAAATTTGTGTCTGTATGTATTATACTAATATTTTGAATAAGGGCATCTCTGATTATCTGTAGCAGTGAGGATTAGTTTCTAATGAAAATTATATATAAAATGTATTTTTGCTATATAGCTGGAAATTAATATTTCTGGATCAATATTCTTGCCTGTTTCAAATTACCCCATTGATGTGCTTCTATGTGAATTACTGCTAACTGTTCTGGTCCTTTAACAACATTAAGTACTGCTTTGATCCAGATTTCCCCCAAAGTGTGCAAAATCCCGTAGGCATATTTTGAATCTGTATATATATATATATTGCCTACTTCATTGGCCAATAGCTTTAGTGCTTGTAACAAAGCAAAGACTTCACAACTTTGTGAGGACCACTCAGTTGGCAATTTTCCTGCATCCAACGTTTCTCTTGTATCCCCATTTATGACTGCATATCCATATGCCTTTCTCAGTCAGAGAAGATCCATCAATAAATGGGTTAACAGTGCCATCTATTGGAATATCCTCCAAATCAACTCTAACCTTAGTTTGCAAATGAATGGCTAGAATACAGTTGTGTTTGATTGTTTCCCATTCCTTCCTCTCCTCAGATATCCAGATTCCACTGGATTTAAATTCCTGTCTGTTGAGAGAATCAGATTCTCCTGAGATAATAAGATTACCTCATATTTCAGTATTCTAGAATTAGTAAGCCACCTGTGGGCTTTCTGCGTTAAAATTGTTCTCACCTGATATGGGCTGTTTGTAACTAGAGCACCCCCCAAAAGTTAACTTTCGACTTTTCTCTACTAACAGCTGTAGCTGCTACGGCTTGAATACAAAATGCTACTGGTTTTTTCTTCCCAGCCAATGTTTGAGCTAAAACTCCTCTAGCTATTCCATCTTCCACTGCCACAAACAACTAGAAGGGTTTTTTCAAATCAGGTAAGCTCAGCATAGGAGCCTGGGTTAAGGTTCTTTTCAATTCTATTGAAAATAGAAGACTTTCATATCGTCTTCTCTCCATTTAACAACCCAAGTTTCACCTTCCAACAGCTTCTCATACAGGAATTTCACTTTTTCTGTATAATTATCTATCCATAATCTACAATAGTTTACCAATCCTAACAGTTTTTGAACCTCTTTCTTATTCTTAGATATCGGCTGTGTAACAATTCCTTCCATCCATTCTGAATTTATTCTTTTACATCCTCGACTAATCAAATGTCCTAAATATTTCACTTCAGTATCAACATATTGCAATTTTTTCCGTGTAACTCTCTGTTAGTCAAGAAACACTCCTGTTAGTCAAGAAAACTCATCAACTCATTTGTTCCTTTCTCTACCCTGAAAGCAATAAATCATCCACGTATTGAGTCAACTTCACCTCTCTTGGAGGAATGAATTTTTCCAACACCTGTTCCAACATCTGCACAAACAAATTTGGACTCTGTAAATCCTTGAGGTAAAACACATCATCTATACTGCTGATGTCTCTGAGTGTCTGGGTCTGTCCACTCAAAAACAAACAGATCTCTGGATTCCTCTGTTAGTAGACATGTCCAGAACGCATCCTTCAAATCTACAACACTGAAGTACTTATGATTATTTGGTATTTGGCTTAACAGCATGTAAGGATTTGGAACCACAGCATGACGACTATCTACAAGCAAATTAATGAGACAAAAGTCATGTGCCATCCTAAAGGTCCCATCAGTTTTTCTTACAGGTAAAATAGGTGTATTATAAGGTGGCATGGCAGGCTCTATTAACCCATTCCATAATTGGGAGGCTTTGGTTTTCTTCAGCCCCCTTCTTCCCTCTGTAGGAATATTGTATTGCTTCTGCTTCACGGGCTTAGCAACTTTCTTTAGTTTAACAGTTATGGGTGGAATATTTAATCCACCCCTATTCCCCTCAGCACCCTACACTATAGGATCAATCCGTTTTTCCTGTTCCTTAGTTAACAGAGTAACTATATATGTATCCTTTTTAAATGCTAGCTCGCATCCTAGCAAAAATAAAGCATCTCTACCCAACAAATTAGTTTCAGCTTCTGGCACAAATATTACATCTAATTTAATACTTGCATTTTCCTCTTTTCAAAGACACATTTTCTAACAGCAGTACTTAGAAAGGTTCTCCTTTTACAAAACTCTGCTATTTTTAGGCTTTTTGTAGCCATCTCAATTCCTTCTGGTATTTTATTCAATGATGTTCTCTGTGCCCCAGTGTCAATTAAGAATACATGACCCCCCTCCTCTGGTCTCACAAGTAAATTTATCAAGGGCTCTTGATGGGACCCTAAAAGCAACAGCCCCTGACACCCATGGGGGTGCATGCCCGCCGATCTTGCGCTGTTTCCAGTCTTCTCTGGAATTTCTTTGCAAAGTGACCTTCCTTGCCACATGCGAAACACTTCTGGCTGAAATTGCCTGATTTCCTCCAAGCATTTCCTTTCCCCAAACCGGGGTGTCGCAGCTTCTGTGTTTGTATTTGCTTTTCTGTCCTTTAATTTATTAGTTGCTTGCATTACTGACATCATTGGCTGACATTTCTGCCAGATTTTTGCATTATTCCTATTCACAAAAACCTTCTACAGAGATTTCAACAACGTGGCAATGTCAGAAGAAGCCCAATAATCAACTTTCTGTATTTTATTTTGAATGTTCGAGGACAAGGGGGCGCGCGCCCGAGAACAGGCGCTCCTCAAAGCCGGCGCTCCGCGCTGGGGACCGCCGCT
>JANHFO010009532.1:204395-215023 GCA_032468095.1 Pareas carinatus | reverse complement strand
GAGTCAGAGGAGAGAGAGAGAGTGAGAGGAGAGAGAGAGTGCCTGGATTTGGGGAGAGATTGCATCTCCACCCCAGGAACTTCAAACAGCCCCAAACTGAGCCACAGCAACGCGTGGCCGGGTCAGCTAGTTGATTATAAACAACTATTATCCTTAATGCTCCCTTCAGAACGTAGCCTGTTTTATTGATATCTATTATTTCTGCTATAAATATATAATTCAAAGTTAATTATTAGTGAATTTAATAAGCAGCATGGAAAAACATCAAGCATAGCAATAATTGTTAAAGGCAATAAAACAAATTAAATATAGAAAAACATCAGGTCCAGATAGGTGATAGTTAAATATTATAGAGAACTTGGGTAGGAACTGTTAGACCCATTAATAAACACAATTAACAAAATTAAAGAAACAAAGGTCATACCTCCAGCATCGGAAGAAGCATACATAAACCTCAGTCATAAAGAAGAGAATGATCCAAAGAAACCAGAGACATATATATTAATCTCCTTGTTGAAAATGGATGATAAAAAACTTAGCTGATTGACTGAATATCTGATTTAAAAACTGCAGCTACAGGTATTATGATATGCTACATGAATTTAAAAAATAATATATTTTAATATATTTCTTGAAGATCAATGATGATATAAAAACAATAGCATAAGATCATTAAATTACTATGTAAAAAAGGAGCTGTTGGTACCTTAAATTAAGGATTTACTATATTCCATATTAATGCATTCCTCTAATTCTTCATCATTGTTACACTTGTGAATTAAACATCTATTTTCACAATCTGCCAGAAGATCAAATAACGATATTTAATTAAGTTTCTTGCTTCCTTGTTATTCTATATTTAATTTTATGGAACTCTAAGATAATTGAATCTGCTGATTACATAAGGGATCACAACCAAGAGGGAGCTGGGCTAACTTCCTCAACCCAAATTCTACCCAATAGATATGAACTGCATCCACAGATGAAACATATCACTTAGATTTCTATATGTGATGAATGCTCAGGAATGAAATTTTCCAGAGATGTCTATGAGTTGTTATCTGTAGTTATGGATTTGTCCATGGATAATGTATGACCATCAACTAAATGGGAATCATACATATAACAACACCATTGCCCTTTGACTCCACTGTTCTTTGGGTGTTCTAAAGGTTTTCTTGGATACCTTTAATTGTTCTTAAACTCCATAAACAAATACTAGTTTTTCTTAAAAAAAACGAACCCAATTCATAGTTAACCTTCAACCGTATGAATTTATTACATTCCATAATATTTTGTTTTTGTGTGGATGAGAGTAGCTATGTTGGATCAGCCCAAAGGCTAAGATTTTATTATTGTTTTTACCATTTTCTGCCATTCCTACAGACTATTTACGATAGTACAGTCTTTTGTTCTTAAAACAAGATGAAAATACAAAGAAAAGAGGGATAGCTGCAGTGATTTCAAAATAAAACAGCAGGATTGCTTATGAGTTGTTTATACAAATCCCTATGGTTAAGATTTATAGCTAATTTTACCAATCCTGCTATTTCTTGTGTTTGGATAGCAGGTGAGATGTAAATATGAAAGAATGATAATAAGGAATTATGGACTGAGATTAGAATTTTATTTTGTAATTTAGACATTGAGTAGATAATCTCTTATCATGCTCTTATTGCATTGGAAACAGAAGTGCATTACAATAAATGCTAATTTTTTATTGTTAAATTTGCAGCAGTGATGGAATTAATTTTACAGAGAATTGTTATAGCAATCTTTGGGAGGAAATTTTCAATGCAAAATAATCAAAGCAAATTCTATCAGATTATCTTATATAAAAGTCTTTATGTGACAGCTTTAGTATTTATTTTTGAATACTTAATTTGTTTTTTAAAATGTGTACCATTGTCATTGGTTATTGAAATTCCTTTGTCACCATTTTCTGTATTTTTTCCTGTAAAAATATTAATATTTATAAATCATTTTTAGGAAAAAAGAGCAAATGAGCAAGCAAATGGAGAAAAATATGAAAAGGAAATGGAATTACCAAGATTGTACAATTAGTGATTACACTAATGACGATAATAATGATGAGATATTAACCATAAAAACAAAGTATATTAAATTACTTTAACAATTATGAATAAAGGTTTGAATCTGTGTGTTGATTATTAAACTTCATTATTATTTAAAAATCTAACTATAATTAGAAAAAAATTATATAAACATAAATTCTAATTTCCAACCTCTTTTATATTACTGTGCATGATGTGCAGATTTATAAACACTTTTCTGCATTTCTGATGTCAATTCTTTAGCTGTGAAAAATATTCTTTAAATTCTTATACTTGCCTTGCTGCATAATATATGGTATGTATGGAAGCCATTTTTGATTAATATAGTTAAACTTCTGTTGCGAATATAAGCTGTTAATTTTGCCATTACTTGCACACTCGAAATATAACATTATTGCAACTTACTTGTTTTCTAGTGTTGTTCTAAGAAATAGATTCAGCAATATATATTAATGTAGTACATCAGTGAAAAGTAGAGATTACCATAAGCAGTGTCCAGCAGTGCTAGACTAGTGGTACAAACATCATTCCTCAATCAGGATTGTGCAAGAAGAATGCAGAAGCCAGAGTGAGTTACATGGTGCAAATGAGACAACTCATCCACTTTCCCACCATTATTAACTAAGGAAGTGACTTTGAAGAAAAAGGTCAGCAGTTGTGAAGGTGGCACATAGAGCCTTTTTACCAGGCTGACCCAGCAAAGTCCGTTATGAATAGATAATGAACAGGGCATATAAAGCTGTATATATACATATACGAGGGCAATTTGAAAAAACACCTCTATTTGGTTGTCGGTGTCAGACACCCATAGATACAGAGCTTTTGTTGTGCACATTGGAAAACTACAGCATTGCATTGCTTTTTGACATGATCACCATTCAGATTGAGGCACTTGTTGTGGCGTCTTGCGGGGTTTGAAATTCCTTTAGTAGGGGGAGTGTCTCCCTCCTGGGAGTAAAGCTGGGAGTTCATGGTGAATTGCGGCTGCCGAGTATTGCTGCACAAACTTCACATTTGGTGGGATTTTCTATGGCAGTGAGAAAATAGAAAATAGAAAGT
Source organism: Pareas carinatus (assembly GCA_032468095.1). Lineage (NCBI taxonomy): Eukaryota > Metazoa > Chordata > Lepidosauria > Squamata > Pareidae > Pareas > Pareas carinatus. The sequence goes on along the minus strand of JANHFO010009532.1, from coordinate 211,889 downwards.
CCCGCCAAGTGTGAAGTGCATGCAGTAATACGATTTCTGTGTGCAAAAAAACTTTTGGCAGCTGAGATTCATCACGAGCTGGCACACCCAGGAATGTTTGGCTTTGTTCTCAGGTAGGAGATTTTTTTGGTAGAGAGAATTTCAGGCCTTGTGGGACATTGTGATGGGTGCCTCAATTTGGATGGCAATTGTGTTGAGGGGTGTTGTGGTGTTTTTGTTTACTAGTGTGTATTGTAGATGTTCTGTGTCTGCGGGTGTCTGTCATTGATGGTCAAGCAAAGGATTTCTTCTGAATTGCCCGTTCCATCGCTGGCTATTGGGGGCGAGTCGTTGGCCCCCGTAGAAAGGGTCCGCAATTTGGGCGTCCTCCTGGATGCATGGCTGTCTTTAACAGATCATCTGGCAGCTGTCACCAGGGGGACTTTTTACCAGGTCCGCCTGGTCCGCCAATTGCACCCCTTTCTAGATCGCGACGCCATGCGGACAGTCACTCAAGCACTCGTCATGGCCCGGCTGGACTATTGTAATTCTCTCTACATGGGGCTCCCCTTGGGGCGCATCCAGAAGCTCCAGTTAGTGCAGAATGCGGCCGCACAAGGGGTTATGGGTGCCAGCCAAAGAGCTCATGTGGCCCACCTCCTGCATGAGCTGCATTGGTTGCCAGTAAGCTTCCGGGTGCATTTCAAGGTGTTGGTGATGACCTTTAAAGCGCTCCATGACATAGGACTCAGTTATCTTCAGGACCGCATTCTGCCAGCCAAAACCTCCCACTGACTGGTTTGCTCCCACAGAGAGGGCCTCCTCAGGGTGCTGTTGGCCAGACAGTGTCAGCTGTCGACCCCCAGGGGGAGGGCCTTCTCTGTGGCCGCTTCCACCCTCTGGAACGACCTCCCCCCAAAGATTCGTACCATCACAGACCTCTGTGCTTTCTGCTAGGCTATAAAAACTTATTTGTTTGCCCAGGTCGGGTTGTCTTAGGATACTCCATCCCCCTTGCCTGTATACTTTATTAATTTGAACTGATTTTTAATTCAGTTTAAATTGGTTTTAAAATTTGTTCTCTAAATCAGCCTCTAAATCTATGGTATTTTAAATTGTTTTTAAATGTGTCATTTGTTGTTTGTCATAATTGTCTTAATTGTTTTAATTTTTATATGGCTGTGCACCGCCCTAGGTCCCTTCGGGGAGAAGGGCGGTATATAAATAAAATAAATAAATACAATAAGTATGGGCAGGCTGCCAAGCATCCCAATTTTGTTTGTCTGACCACAGGAGTGCTGCAGCAACCGTAACTTTGAGGAGCGCTCGTGAGTACTCTTTGTTCAGCACCACTGTAACCTCAAACTGTTGCTGAACAAAACGGCCGTTAACTGAGAAATACCTATATCTTATTTGGCTTCAAAAAAACATTCTCTAAATCAGGGATCCCCCAACCCCTGGTCCATGGACCAGTCTGTAACATGCCAGCAACCGGGCTGTGTAAATAAGCCAAGCCCCATTTGCAGGATGCAGGCAGCATACAAAACCACGTGTTCCCCGGTCCACGGAAAAGCCTTTCTCCATGGAACCAGTCCCTGGTGCCCAAAAGGTTGGGGGCCACTGCTCTAAATTATCAATTTCCTTGCCACAGTAAATTGGCAGACTTGATTTCTTTTCATTTTAGCCATTAACAACTTAATGACATAACAGGAAGATTATCTTTATTGTTGGAAACTATATTTTGCAGTCTTTCTTGCTTGATACCACAAATAAATTGGTTGTACTTACTGTGTTGTTAAAACTGCTTTAGTTAGAACAATCTTACTCTTTTAGGTATAGCTTTCAGCTAATTTAATAAGGTAAGTTTTCATATTTTAAAAAAGGGATAGCAAAAATAATCCGAGGGTGGGGAATAAATGTATTATGTCATCAGTGTCAGGTGATTCTTGCATGCTAAATAAAAGGCATTTGCCACAGTTTATTGGACTTCAGATATTCCGACTGTCTAACGAAGACTGCTAGAATTCTGTGCTAAAATAATTTTGCCATTGAAACACAATTTCACCTATTTTAAGAATGATTGATCATCTTCTGTCTCGTCCTTCAAATCCAGGACTATGAGCAAGGTTGCATTAGACATAATAAAAAACTAAGTTATGAACCTGATTACAGCCTGAATCTGAAACCTGTCTCCATGTTTAAATAAATGTACTGAAGTATGCCATTTCATTCCTTATATCATTAGCTTAAACATCTTTTTTTCAAAGCCGAATCGCACGCACCTATAAATGCTCATCCAATGTTGCTATGGCAATAGAAACATTTCTGCGTACTTAACAAGCCAAAGTCAGGTAATAGAAGCTTTGCAAAAATAAGTTCAGTTAAGTATTTGCCTAGGGCATTGAAAAGTAGAGTTGGTCATAATAGCTACTTACCAAAAAAAAAAAAATCCACCTCTGTAGATTTTAATAAGGTTTTTATAGTTTGGGCAGTCCTGTGATCTGCTAATGATATTGGGATTGGAGATTTATCAACAAACATCAGAGGTAAAGGTATTGATATAGAATGCTGATTTCTTTGTTGAGGGAATGTTGTGCAACATGGGTCACGCGGCACTCGGTAATAAAATGAAATGCAGCTATCAAAAGTTGAAGTATAGTTTCATTCAATAAGTGCTTTCATTTCTTTCTATTTGCACGAATAAGCTTTGTACACACGTGTGGTTTTAAAACCAAAGGCATTAGCATTTTTTTTTCCGTTTGATATTTACCAAGACTATATTGCTGCCTGTACATAAATATATTTCCAGGAAAACTGTCTACTTGCAAAATTCATCAATCATTTTATTAGAGCTTCCTATTTTAGAAGTAGTGTTTGTTTTAAAGTGAAGTCTGACCTTGATTACAGCTACTCTTGGTTCATTAGTAACCAGATGTAATGTGTTGGCCAACTTGCTCTGGGGATCGATCATGCTGCAGAATTCATTTTAGCGCAGGGCAGGAGGGGGTTTGTTATCAAGGGATCCTAAAGTCCTACAAAGATTCAAGGGGAAGTGCTTCATTATTTCTTCCCTTTCTGGTGCTTTCTGCTTTTAAACTTATTCTGTAGAAACCAGTGGGTGGCAAACTGAACAGCAGTATTGCAGTACCTTTGAGCTAATTCTAGTCCCCATCAGAGGCTCATATCTCCCCATCAGAATTTGTAGCAGCAAAGCTTGCTGTAGGAAGGTCTTGTAGTATTGCATCTCTAGTCACCAATCCTGAAGAAAGTTCACAGTAATTTGGCATATCTTCCTTGGAAGCTTTTTTTAAACTTTCATGATTGGAAATGAAGCTTAAGGAGGGTTCTTAGAATTGCTTTTTCAGTAGGCATTGAGAGATTGATATGCTAAAGCATTTCTGGTTAATAGTTGCAGGGGTGAAAGACTGATTAATTGGTTGTGTTTTCTTATTCAGTGTGAAGATGTGTAGCAAGGGCTTAGATGCTAGTTCAGTTATCACTGGCCCTTGAACAAATTGTAATTGGCTATTTTTCCTTTTTGCCATGTCAAGAATTCGTCTCCATATTGATAGGATGTGTTCAACTTTTTGGACTAAGCATTCAAACTGTGAAACTCTTGCAAAATGTCTAAGCTTTATAGTAGTGAGAACATTTATATAGCTGTCTTGTCCGTACTGAATTTGAGTAATCAATGAATGGAGAAGTATTTCAAATGTAAACAGACATTCTGCAAAGGTAGCTGTAAAACTTAATTGATCGCTCTTACTCACTGAATTGCATTAATCCAGGCATTTCCTTGCCTTGGAAACTCAGCTCTGAACAAAAACCCCCATGCTAAAATGCTAAGATTTTACAAGGCATTTGAATGGGTTTATCTGTACATAATCCTTCTTTGTTCCAATCCCTGTTTCTCTTGACCATTGTAGGAACTTCCTGTCTCCCCCTCCCTCTATCATTCGTTACATGTGTTGGCTGAGGGCAGTTCCTGTTGAATATTTGTTTTTCTTCTGGTAATCACTTCCTGGTTTTGTTCATGCTGCATTTTATCAACTCTTTATCACTAGAATAGAATTTTATGGCTGTTTTATAGTGGCTTTAAATGTCTATTATATAATATATGTTATATGATATATGTACTATATTTTTGAAGACTGCAAAACTGAGTACAATAATTCCGCCTTGGTTTTATGAATGAACCGTTTTTGTTAAATTATTTTCTAATGAATGTGCCACAGGTATAAGAAAACAGTATCGTGGAGCGTCCCTGTTTAGAAAAAAGTAAAGATTACATTGGAAAAGGAATGTATTCTATCACTTCCTGATAACCTGATTTTTAGGATTTTAGATATTAAAAAGGTTGTAGAAATTCACATAATTTATAAATTACCCTAGTTTTACATTGTTCTGCATAATATTAATATTAAATAGTTTGATAATAATAAGCAATATATATTTTTCAACAACCATCTTTTAAGTTTATACTTTCAACTCTAGCAGAATATAGAAGATTGTAAACACTGTATCTGTCTTCCCACAGGAATCTTATTTTTCCACTGGACTCTCTCTCCCTCACATGCTCTAATAAGAAACTTTGAGTTCTCTCTTTGAAGCAACTTACAAACTTCCCTGGGTTCACAGTTAACTAAGGTGCAGTTCCCGCCTAGAGGAGTATAATATGTTTTGTGGGTTCCCTTGTTCAGTCGCTAAGTTGTATCCGACTGTTTGCGACCCAATGGACCATAGCCCACCAGGCCTCTCTGTCCCTCACAGCTTCCCGCAATCTGCCCAAACTCATGACTGTAACATCGGTGACACCATACCACCATCTGTTTCTCTGCCGCCCCCTTCTCCTTTGGCCTCCAATCCTTCCCAGCATCACATCCTTTTCTAATGAGTCCTTTCATTAGGTGGCCAAAATATCTGAGCTTCAACTTCATCATTTGTCCTTCTAATGAACAGTCAAGGTAGATTTCTTCTAGTACTGACTGATTTGATCGCCTTGCAGGGACAACAATTCAAAGGCATCGATACTTCAATGTTCAGTTTTCCTTATATCCCAACTCTCAAAGCCATACATTGCAACTGGGAAAACCATGACTTTTACTATTATTTCTATTATTTCTCTCTATTTCTTTACAATCTTCATTTAAGAAGGTACCTATCCATTTTATTTGTTATGATTTAAATTATAATAGTTTTTGTTTCTTATCATCCATATCAGATAAATAATTCTGTTTTAAAAACCCAATGTTTGTCAAGAGGTATCCTTGTACAAGATGGCATTTAAGCTTAGAGAATGAGAACTGGGTTTTTCTTGGTATGCTTAGTTCAAGGAAGCAATTTGAAATGTCCCTGCTTTGAGAGTTGTAATCTCTCTACAATCTGATTTTTGTTTTTTATTTCTTCTTCCAAAATGAAAAATAATAAGTCTTATTGATTGTACAGTTTGTCAGTTACTGGTACAAAAATGCAAAATGGAACAAAGCAGTTCTTAGAACTTATGCAGCCTTTTCCATAATTGGTTCAAAGGAGCTACTGAGAAAGTGGATTCTTAAAATGCACCAAATTTGTAATCTATCAATCTACATGTTCCATGAGAAATATGTAACTGGGTTCATACAACAGGTAGCTCTGGTAAGGTTTGTTTTCTTTAGCTTTTTATTGGCATTGGCCCATCATTCTGTGCACAGTGTGATCTGAGTCCAGACAATTATAATTCATTAAAAAAAGTTATTTTATTATTTCTATGATCCATAAAAATATTCAGGGAGCTATGGTTAAACAATGGCTTAGTGTATGTGAGAACTCAGACACTGAAATGATTTCTGACAAAGTACCATATACACGTGTTATACTGCTGATACTACTGTTGAAACATCACTTGTGGGAGAGATCTGCAAAATTGTTAATTAAAAAAAAGATCAATATTAGGGGAAAAGATACAAAATTGACCCAAAATTTAAGTTGCAATGTTGTTCCAATGTATTACTAAACAAATATGTTTTCAATGCAAAAATGTACATTGTTTAGCATTTTTTGTCTGAGATTTATAGGTCTGTGTTAATATTTATTAACATTCTGGAAGAATGCCTCATATCAAAGTTTAATTTATTACTCAGATTAAATCGGAATGCAAGAGTGTAGAGTATCCTTCCTACAAGTTTCTTCCCCTGTCAGATTTCAGAAATGGGAATTGAAGTTATGGTTTTTATTTCCACACAAATGTCACTTTTAATTCAAAACTATCAAGAAATTCCAGGACTGTTAATTAGTTTGAATGGTTGAAGAAACACCCTCTAAAAGGCAGTGAGAAACTTTTACTGAACTATTGACAAGAGGACTTGTGGCGATATTCATATAGTAATATATGGGCAGTCCTTGACTTGCAATCACAATTGAACCCAAAATTTCGGTTGCCAAAGTTCCAAAGTTTGATCACATGACCACGGGGATACTGCAGTGGTGGTAATTGTGAAAAAAAAGCCATAAGTCACTTTTTTTAGTGCCATTGTAACTTCAAATATTCATTAATCAAATGATCGTAAGTCGACCAAATCTATATATATATTTCTCAAACATGATTCATTCATCTACTCACAGACTCACTGACTATCTGACTCATCGCGACTTCTCAAAAACCATTCAAATTAGAGAGATGAAACTGACTACACATCTTGGTCTTGCCAGCTAGATGCTCACTAAGAAACAATTTTTCATAATAATTTTTAACGGAATTATTTAACATTTTTTGAAAAAAATACACTGCGTATGCGCTTACACAGAGAAGAAAGCGACTACGCATGCGCTTACTTCCTTCACATGGCGGAGTTTACCGGCAGTGCAAAAAAACCTGTACAGCTGTGAAGGACCTGCCCGCGCTAAATCAGCTGGGCGGTGGGCAGGGGGAAAGGCCTGGAAAAAACCATGTAACGCTATGGAGGATCCACCCGGGCTAAATCAGCTGAGTGGCAGGCAGGGAGAAAGGCCACCGCGGCTCATTTGTCAGTACGGCTGGCAGACTGCTTCGGGCGCTGTGTCTCAGAGGGATTCCTGCATCTGTTCATTGAGATAACAGAGAGACCAGCTTTTGCTGTCGGCTGTCTTTGCATCCAGCCTCTCATTGGCAATAGAAACCAAGAAGTAAGCTCGCGGTTATTTTAAGGTTTCGGGTGCAGAACAAATAATTATTTTTTAAATATATTTTCTGAACCCTTCCTGTATTCGAGAGTAAAATTAAACTGCCCAGCATGGCTAAAAATGAAAAAACAAATGCCGCTAGTCCATTCAGACAGCCCAATGTTGCAACATCCCCTCCCTGCAGGCAGGATTTCATCTGAGTTTTTAGCGCCGGCGTGGCCACAACACTTTAGCGGCCGTGTGGCACCTAAAGGCACAGGGAGAACAACCTGCCCAAAATAATCAGGGAGAAACAGAAAGGAGAAATAGGGAGACAGAAACGGGGAGGGTGAGGGTGAAAGAAGGAGAAACAGAAAGAGGGGGGAAGGGAGAGAGGCT
>JANHFO010009532.1:169476-190651 GCA_032468095.1 Pareas carinatus | reverse complement strand
CTGCATTCTGCACCACCTGGAATCTTCGGAAGCGTCCCAAGGGGAGCCCAATGTAGAGAGAATTACAGTAGTACAGGCGGGAAGTGACGAGCGCTTGAGTGCCCGTTTGTAGGGAGCCCCGATCCAGAAAGCAGCTCCCAAACTCTGATGGGCTGCTGCAACAAACTCAAAAGGGTGGTGCAGGATATTTTAAATTTTGGAAGAAAAACTACTAGCCTTGGGGTACAATGAAAATAATTACTGAGATTCTAAGGGCATCATGATCTGAGACAATTTGGGATGGTCTGGCTAAATGATAGGCATAAAATTCAATAAGATGGAGTGAAAATAATAGAATGAAATTTAATAAGGGAGGAGGCTAAAGTTACTTAGAGAAAAGAAATCAGATAAGGTTAATTGGCTTAGTTTTCATTCTCATGAAAGAGATTTTGGGACAATAGTTGATTATGAATAATATGAATCTCAGTGAACATGACTGAAAAAAGGTACATTTAAAAGTATAGTGTTTAGAGTAAGAAATTTTTTCACTTTATTCTACCTTGGTCATGCTTCACTTCAAATAGTAAGTATATCCATCATCAGAACATAAGTATAATTTAGACAAAGTGAAACAAGGTTGGAGAAAGACAGCAAGATTGATTTGGAGATTAAAAATTAAATCCTACAAAATAAAATTAAGGGAAAATGGAGTGCTTGGATGTGAGAGGAGAACACTGAGAAAAATATTAAAGCAGCTTTCAATTAATTTACATGGTATTTACACACAAAAATATGAAACCCTGTTCTTTGCCATTGCATAAGCCAAAGATAAGAATAAAAGTGTTCAATTAGTGATTTAGAGGAAAAAAAACATTAAGAGTAGTACAATAATGGAACAATCTTAAAACATGGCAAGTTCCCATTCATGGAATGTGTTTCAGTGGTTGCTGGGCTACCATCTGTTGCATATGCTTTTATTTAGATTTGTGTGTGGAGTATTAAGCGTGGATTTGATGGCTTCTTTCATATTCCATATGCAATTCCATATATTTCTCATCATATTCCATAAGTTTGATGAAGCATGTTTTAAAATATAGATGATATGAGTGGAAAGAATAGTTGCTCCCTTTCCCACAAATCATTTAATCAACAATATACAATATTTTCTAATATATTTCTGCAGTTCTCTATCAAGGCAGTCTCAGGAATAATAATTCTCTAAATGTCTAAAGAACAGAAGCAGATCTTTCAGGTCATATAGTTTTGGGTGTTTGGACTTGATTGCTAAAATGATTGGTCAGCTTGGTCAGACACAAAAATATTATCTCTTATCTACTCTCTACCTTTGTAGGGTACTCTTTATTATCATACTTCTTCTCAAACAACAGGCACAATGTAAACAAAGTACTAATTTTTTATACTTATATATAAACTAAGGGACATTTTGTAAATAGGATGAAACTCCAATTGGTGATTTTCAGAAATATTGCTTACTGTGGTCTTTTAAGCTTGCTGAGATTAATTTGAGAGGAGGAAGAGACACTATTTTGCAGTAGGTTCTAGGTTTTTTGGAGAGTGAATAGACAAAGTGAGCAAATGAAAATCCAATTAAACAAAAGAACAGAAATCATTCAGTAGATTGGGATTCCAGTTCTTAGACCATGTTGTTCTAAATCTCGCAGAAAATAAGATTCAGTTGTCTGGGGTGGGGTGTGAATCTCAAACTCATGCACAGAAATATTTTTTAAAATACAGTATTCTGCTACCTCTGTACTGAATTTACCTTCTTGCATGATATGCTGTTTAATAGAATATTACACGGTTCTGAAATGCTTAATATATAGTGGCAAACTAATTTCCGAATATTTTGTGGTGGTCTGTACATTTATTTTAATAAGTGAACTTATACAGCATTTCGTTCTTGGAGAGAAAGAAAGCCAGGAAAACAAGAAAACGAGCAAAATGAAATGCACATAAATTAGAGCACACGTGTTTGTTCGAGATGAGCCAGAGACCACAAACCATAACCACTATTGAATAGTACTGCTTGATATATTTTAAAGTGCATTAAACTGTGTGAATTTACAAGTAAATTTAATATAAATTGACAATTTATATCATTGATTGCACGACCTCTGTAAATGCTATACATTAAATAAAATAAACAAAAAATTATAGTCGTAATGTCATTTCTGCACCTACCACATGTACATTGTAGTTACATTATTTTAGCACTTTCACCCCCTAAATCATGTGTTTCTTAAAGCATCACAGTAATAATTAAAAAAATACTTGGCGCATTTTAAACTATTCATCAGACAAGTATATGGATGAGGAAATGGTTGAGCTCTTTCCCGTTTCTCTCTAAGTGGTATGTATTCTTTAACCATATACAGTATTTTTCCTTGTATAATAAATACTGAAAGAACACTTTCCTATCATTTGGATGTTACTGTCAACAATTTTCCTACACAAATAATAAAATTGTCATTCTGACTTAGAGGGAATGAATAGAGTAGTAGCAGTTGATTTGCACCATGAAATGCCCAATAAAGTATAAAATGATTTTAACAACCAAAAACATAATTGGCATGTTATACATACCTAAATAGAAAAAGGGTGCTATAACAATTACTGAAAGATAAAATGACAGGCCTAAAAAGCAGAAACAGTTATTTATATTTCTAATTGCCAATCAACCTTGGTTTCTGTGACTGGTTAGAAATATATAAAAATATGCACCCCAAATAAAACAGTACAAGCAACAGCATTATACTCATTGAACAATGGTCATAATATGGCTAATAATAATAATAATAATAATAGAAAATACTTTCCGTCAAACTCAGATTTCGATTTCTTGCAGTTTTCTTAGTAGCATTATGGGACTGTCTTCTAGAAGTTTATCACTGATGCTGTCTTCTAGAGGTTTTTCTTGTTAAATTTTCTTGCCTACCATATCATTGTAAAATTTGCAGATGGTCCTGATTCAAGTACTTGCCAAAGTCAACTTATTGTTGCAAACTACCGTGTTTCCCCGAAAATAAGATACTGTCTTATATTAATTTTTGCACACAAAGATGTGCTTCGTCTTATTTTCAGGGGAAGTCTTATTTTTCCACCGAGGCTGCCCAGAACCGGAGGTCCGAGGTCTTATTTTGGGAGATGTCTTACTTTCGGTGAAACAGGTTAACAGCAAAAATGATAATCAGTTACTCTAAAATTGTTTCCTAAACTTTTTGGATTTTTTTTATTTATGCATAGCTCATCCCCAGGAGCAGCTGTGCATAATAACCAAATAAGCTTTTGAGGTTCCTGGTAGAGTTTCAAACAGTACTTAAATTAATTTCATTTTAATAAACAGTGTTCAGATAACAAAAATTCAGCATTATGTTTTGTTGTTAGAAATACTGGGTACGATAGGATTTATATCAAAGTGGAGTGTATATCTTGTTAGGTGGAGATATATACATTCTCTCTGTCTCTGTCTCTATACACACACACACACACACACACACATTCTTATCCTTTATGTCTTTCATATTACTCTTGTTCCAAACAACTGAAGAACTTGAAGGCCTTGTAACCAGTTCATTCACTTGCAACAACCAAGAGTGTTTAGCATGCCATGCCTGCTCTGAAAAAGTTCTTTCGCTTTCTTATGCCTGTGTTCTTCTTGCAGCACACAGCACTCTTTAGTGCTTTTGAAATATATTACATCATGGGCATTCAACTTCAAGTTAGTGAGAAGCCACACTGAATTTTTTGGGGGGAGGGGGAGTCATTTGTTATATAAACCCTAACTCTTCCAACTCTGTTCTTCTGTATTCTGTTCACTTCAGAGGACCTGGAACGTTTGTAGAAACACAAGAACATTACAACAGGGAGAGGGCCAATATTTTCCCTCATTTGTTTTGGTGTACAAATGAATGTGTTAAGATTTACAGAGGTTTGATATACTATTTATGTCTCACATTTCTCCAAAATATCAAAAAAACACATTACAATGTTGAAACTGCAATTTGGGTGCCAAATTTTACGGGTATCAATTAAAAATATTTATAATTCTTCACTGCATAAGGGAAACAGATACTTGCTTGCATGGCAAAATATCAGTATATCTGGTTTTACCACTGTAAACAGTGGATTTATTATGCTGGAATTTTTTGCTAATAAATGAGCCTCATCAAATGCAGAAGACCTTACTCCCTAGGTATACAAGTATATGATTATTTAATGTAGCCAGCTAAAAATCATTCTGTTCTTGCTTTTGGATTTTTACCTCTTTCTTCCTTGCAGAAATCAACTATCCTAGTAATGCATTCTTATATAACTTCACAGGTATAGCATATTTGTAGCCTCCCTTCAGATTACCATTTTCTTATAATATTCAAATTCGAGGACCGCGAAATCTTTTTCAGATGCCTTAATCTTTCTTTCCTTTAAGTACCAAGTAGTTAATTTAAAGGAATATTTTTGGATAATTGTCTTGCTGAATCATCCAGCCACTTTTCACCTTCAGTTTCTTCACTGACTGACATCAGCTTAAAGATCAAGAAAATCTCTGTTAGAACTGTTCCCAAATTGGATGGATCTGTGAAACCGAAATAAACTGTAAATATCTGCTAAGCAGCTAGAGATGTAGATATATGTCACAGGTCCACAAGATTTTTACATGGGAGAGTTGTCAGAAGAAAACAGTTTCTTATATTGTTAAGCTAGCCATCCAGATTTATGATGTATATCTAAATATATATGAACCTAGAAAACTGATCTTTCTAGCTCTTAATGTCCCCAGGGTTTCAAACAAAATTCTGTTAAGCTCCACCTGGAAATACCACTAGGAACTGAATCTGAAATTCAGTTCTTGAATTTTGTATATAAAACATACTATCATATGAATAATAAAAAAATAGAAGTGGAAGACTTGGAAGAAGTATTGTTGAACAGTTGCTACTGAATCACTCATCTTGTGATGGTGCTTATAAGTGTTGACTGCCAATAGCATCCCAAGGACCACAAGTTCCTCACCCTTCATAGAGCATCTTCATTGGAATTATTTTTAAGCTATTTTAATATACAGTAATTGGAGTCATTGTAAAGCTGAAATCGACAATATAATCTATTCATAATGAACTTACCGGTAATTAGGTTTGAAAGTTTACTTTGAACTGTTTGGTGTAGTGTATATTTCCTGGTATGTAGGAAGTTCATACAAAGTGACTTGGACTCTGTAAACAGACATAAAGATAGAGAGGTAGGTTTAATCTGGATATCTGATTAGTCTTAAACTTCCTTGACTCTAACATACAAAATACATTCTCATTTATCTAAATTGCCCAAGGAAATAACATTAAAATGTTTGCATAACTAGGAGTGCCACTATTTTATTTTTGAGACAGTTGGTTTTTTAAAATCAGTTCTGCCTCAATCAATCCTTGTAAATCCCAAATGAAGAATTAAAGAATAAGTGTAATATATGCTGATTTCCACATCTTCTGTTCATAAGAGAAAGGGAGATTAAAATATTTTAGCAGGGGTGCTTGTTTTTATCCCTTCAAGCTCCTCCTTCATGCAGATACTATTACACAATATTTCTTGATGAGCTCAGCTTTGGGTGACTGCATTTTCTGGTATCATGAGTTGAGAAGGTAATGGGGATTATAAGGAAGACAGGAAGGGAGGAGGCAGTTTTATTAGTGGGTGCTCCATTACAGGAGACATGAGGAATGATGACTGAGATAGGCAACCACACTGAAGAATGTTGTTTTTAATGTCCTGCACTGTATGGAGCATATAGAAGTGAAATAAACAAATGAATAACCAAGTCATTGCAGAAAGCCAGGTTCATATCAGGTTTCACACTTTAGATATAAGTACATGAAGCATAAAAATCACAATCTAGCCACAATCTGAAAATGTTAAAGCTTCTTGGGACTCTCTACCCATCATACAACTGTCGGCTATTATGACCTTTAGAAGAAAGTGCCCCTGCTGAGTAGAACTGTGCTATCAAATAAGTCCACACTTCCAGAGAATGTTTATTCTTGAGTTGTATAGTATTTGGGGGCACATGTTGGACTTGGCAAATTGTTGGACTTTTCTTCCGACTTGGTTTGACAAATCCTCTGCCTTAAGTTGGACTATGCCTAGGCCTGCTTCTGTTTTTGGCCATACAGGATGAAATGAAGATACATTACTTTGTCCTTGGTCTGTGACATCTTTTACCCATAAAAACCCAAAATAACCTAATAGCAGGTGGAAATAAACTGCTGCTTTTCTGATATAAGAATTGGTCAGAATGGCAAGACAAAAAGAGAAAAAAAATGTTTTGGACTTCACTCCCAATAATTTTAACCATGTTAATGTTGTATGAGCTTCTGTTCACTTAAAGCTCATTCAATAATATGTTTTGTCTAGGGGTGCCAAAACATTTGGATATAACTGTGTATATAATAGTAATAAAGGAAAAATTCCCTCAAGAAACGTTTCATTCTACTTTAGTTACTCAGAAAATAGCCTGTTTATAATCCACCTTATATACGGCAAGTATAAAGATTTTCTTTACAACCTAAAAACTGAGAAATTTAGGGTAGAGATTGAAATAACCTCTTAGTAATGTAGAGAAAGATGAAGGATGAGGTGTGAGAAAGAAGACAAAAGAAAATTAAGATCATCCTGTATCTCCCTTAAAGAAAACATTAATGGTGCAACAGATAGCAGATATAATAGGAAAAGGTCATGACCTCAACTACTAGCCAAAGAAGAAGGGCAATATTTCGTACTGCTTGCATGCTGCAGTTGTTTGTGGAGGAGTTGGCTTTGCTGTTTGATTTGTGTAAATTGCTCAAGGTCTTTGAGATTGAGTAGAATGTACACCAGTTAGATAGGTATTGATTTTGTCCTATGCATTTAATCAACTTGTTCATTATTGATGCTTTGCCTTGCTTAGCCAATCTCACAGAGCAGATGAAATGAAAGAACATTTGGCTAAGAGATTCTGCCGATTGATTGATTGATTGTTAAGATTTATAAGACTGCTCAGTTCAAACAATGTGACTCTGTGCAGACACATAATTAAACCAGAAAATAAAATAAACTATAGAGGCACAAAGGAGCTCTGCAGAGGGGAATAGGAACTGATCTCTTAGACTACTAATTAAAATGTTTAAAAGCCTTTTTTTTAAATTTACATTGTTGAGATTTCTAAAATATTTAAAAAAAATCTTCCTATCTCTCGAACTCTGTGTGAATCAAGGAACTGTTAGCAATCCCTGATGAGGCAAAATATCATTTAATGAATAGTTTTTTGAAGTGCAAGTTAATAGAAACCTAGTGTGTTTTTTGCAGCATGTTGCAGCCAATCCATCTGTGTATGTGCCCTATGATGTTAATATCCAAGAAAAGCTTGCTACTAAGAAGTTCCCTGACTTATGCACTCAAGAGAAGTTGAGATTTTAATTCTCAGAATTCTTACTCAAGCTACTGGAGGGTAGGAATTATGAGAATTATACTCCTAACAAGTGTAGTTGGTTGAGCAAAAATAGTGACTATCCAAACAAAATTTAATACATTATTAGCTTGTGCATATTGCTAAGCTTCTCTAACTCATTTTTCTAAACATTCTTTCAGAGAACCCAATTAATTTTAGCACTCTTCTAATAATGCTTTTCCATGATTGTTTATAATATTTAATCCTAGTGGTTTACATATAAAAGAAATTGCAACTTTGGCCAACGGTATCTTATGTGAGCTAGTTTAGCAATTTCCAATGGATTAAACTTTGTCATAAAGGAAGAGTTGAGTTGATTCAAATAAGGCATCTGAAGTACTAGCTGTGTCAGATCTGTACTGAGCATAGATGAATGCTAATTTGCATATTTGTTTGCACCAAGCCAGGATTCTATAATATGCCATGAGACCTATTTCAGGGTAGATAGGAAAGATAGAAAAAGCAGAACCTTTAAAAAATATTATTATTTTGATTTTTTAAAATATATATATCTGTTCCAAGCCTGGTAGTTTGACTACATTTTTTTTTAAAAATTGTTAGCTTCAGCTGAATTTGTCCAAGGCTACATTCCTGTGTTTGTTCTGGGTTTAGTGAATTGACTAGTTCACTACATACACTAAATAGCCTGCTTGTTCTACTGTTCTTTTTGGACCTTGATACTTTAGTGTGATATAACTTTGCATATCGTGAATGGAAGGTATTTCATTAATTTAGTTTTTACTGTTGAGACAGCATATATATGAAGTTACTTAGGAAATCTGTGTTCAGAGAGTAGAATCGTTGAGTGCTAGGCAGCATAAGTTTGTTATTATTGTTGTTGTTGTTGTTCATTGCACAGTCTGCCAGATATTCAGATTGGATTTGGCATTTTTGTCCACCTATTGAATCCTTTCCAAAGATCTGGAATAGGAAGGTGTGGATATTTGATGTTGTTAAAGGTATCCTCGCAAGATGCAAATAAAGATTCCAAATAAAGCTGCCTTTTGCAATTGACTTTACAGTGATTTTGTCAATTCCAATTAATCTATAGTAATAAGCATGAAAAATGATTCACTTCACTCACTCACTGTTCACTCACTCACTGTCTAACTCATCACTATATCTCAAAAACCATTAAAGCTACACTAACTACACTTCCTACATACCTTTGCTTCCCATCTAGGAGCAAACTGCAAAAAAAATTCTGAAATATATTAGTTTTTAAAGGAGTTATTTACCATTTATTGTCAAACATGGCCAAGGAAGCTACTGCACATGCACTAAGAGGCAAGCTTATCAGAGTTTCTCTGCCTCTGAAGTCACTGTGCACACGCTGACCCTGGGACTTGAAGGTAAAAGCTTCTTGCCGGGGAACTGTAGCAATGGGGAGGGAGGGACAAAGGAAAGAGGAAGAGGAGAATGGCAGAGAAGGGAAAGAGAGAAGAGAGAGAGAGCTGGAAGGAAGGAGGAAGGATTGGGGAGGAGGGGGTGAACACCGCCAAACAGCTGACCGACGGGACGCGCCAAAATGGGGAAGGGAAGAAATTTGTGCCAAAACGGACAAGACAGGAGAAACAGGGAAGGGAGTATCGCAGAGTGGGGGGGGGAAGCAATACACGCTGAAGGAGGAAAGTTAACAACTACGGAAGAGGAGATCACTGGCTGAAGGGAGAGACAGAAGGGGAGACAGTGAAAGAGAAGAACAGTGAGGGAAGGTGCTAAGGCAGAGAAGTGAGAAGAGAGATAGAGATGAGGAGAGAGAAGGAGAGAGGGAGGGACAGAGAGAACGGAGGGAGAGAGAATGGAGGCGGGGGAGAGAAAGAAAGATAGAAAGAAACTGGAAGGAAGGACTAATTCCTGTAGCAGAATTTGTGTACAAAAAGCTAGTATTACTATATATACAAAAATGTGAAGCAACCAAAATGAAGACTAAAAAGGTTACTGATTCTTCAGACTTTTAAATGGGGGGAATTACTAGCTTGTAAGGCATGATTTTAAAGTATGCCTATTATGACAAAAATGGTTATTTCATAAAATGCAAGGAAAATGAAACTAAATGACTTATTTAAAAGCAATAGATTTGATTTGTTTATTTAAAATAACTAAGCAGTTTTTTACTTAGGCACAGACCAAATCTGAGGTTTTTTAACAATTGAATAGTGATGTAAGAAAACTACACAGAAAACATCACATACTTTCCCGACAAATGATACAGGCTCTCAAGAAATGTATAATAATCATGGACTTCATCAAATTGCATAAATTTTAAGATAGAATAACTACATTTTATATAGGAAATAGTTTTTTGGTATTTGTCTTCTCTTATAATACTTTGCTTTCCTGAAAACTTCAGGTACCTGTCATAGGTCAGTTGGTCCTTCTAACATATGCTGAAATATTAAGGTTTTTTTAAATAGATAAATTGATCTGTATTAAATAAGGCCTCAGGGTTGAACAAGATTTTCATTTTATAAAAAAGATGTTAGTTATATCCAATGTTGATCTCTGAATAACCTTTTCCTTCCTGGTAGCAAGGTGCATCATTCATCATCTGAAGTCCTTGTCTGAAATAAAAATGCAGTTGATTATTTCCAGCATCTATGGGTTTATCTTTGGTCAGCTGAAATTAGAACTTTTATTTTGTAAATAGTTTTGCATCATTGCTAATGGAAATTCTACTTGCTTGGGGTCCATTAACCTGAACTTTATTTAGCAATCATGTATGATGCCTAGACGAAAAAAATTGACATTCTTAAGATAAAATAAATCTCCAAAGCCTGGATCTGTAATTTTTTCAGGATCAAAACATATATGTTACTTGTTTGACTGATTCATGATAGCCACTGATCCCTGATATTAATCAGAGTTGATTGAACTTTTATCTTTGAATGTTTACATTTTAACAGTTTCTTGGTTCACGGGGTAAGCTACTGCACAAAACGTTTTTACTATAGGAACAGTGGCTCAAATCTGAAAGAATATGATATTCCCACTTCTCTATAGATATGTAAAAATTATCTTTATAGTAAATGCAAATTTTAATTGAATTACTATATGAAGTGGTCTTTTTTCTGTTTCAAGAAATCTCTAGGTACTTCAACATGCACTATTCGGCTTATGGTTGATGGCGTAATTATTATTATATACACAGCTGTCAGTTGCTTAGCTAATATTGCCCATCATTTACATTAAGTTGTTCCTGAGAACATAGGATGTTATAATGTATCCATGTAGTATTTGTTCAAATCCAAGCAGTGTAGCTTTTTGTAATTGCTCAGATTTTCGAAGTGCCATCCAGTACTTTTTCCTTGGATAACTACTGGGATCAGCATGGGCAGTTTATTATTATTTTAATGGTTGATCACATAGCCAGATGTTTGGACTGAATTTGACATTTTTACCCACCTAGGAAGTCCTTCTCAAGGACCTAGAATATAAGCAGGTGTTGATGTTTCATAGTGTTAAAAGTATTGCAGGATGTAAGCTGTTCTGAGTAAACCTGCCTTCTGTAATTGACCAAAGGGAATTTTGTCGGCGCCGATGGTGTTCAAGTGCTTTGGAACATGTTTTGGGATTTCACCTAGTGCACCTATTATTATTGATCCTATCTTTGTTTTCTTTTGCCACAGTCATTGAACTTCTGTTTGCAAATGTTCGTATTTTGATATTTTCTCCAGTTCTTTTTCTTCTGTTCTACTGTCTCTAGGATATGCACTATGCAGCATTATTTTTTCTTATCGACAATTGTTAAACCTTGGATGTGGTAGGTGCTTGTATGTTTGAATTCTAAAGTCCCAGAGCACATTTCTTCATTTTCTATTGATTTTTCTATTTTGTAGACTCGCCTGTTCTTGCTTGCAAGCAATTGATATCTCTTATGGATCTTACAATGTTACTTTGTCAAGCTGTTTGTACTCAGTCTGTGTGATCTTCTTGCAACAGTTTACCAGGTGATCCACTGGTTCTTCAGCTTCTTTGCATTTGCTGTCCATTGCTGTCTTCTAAATTCTGGCTTTATATGCATTTGTTCTTATGGTTTGGACTTCTGCAGCCAGAATTAACCTCTCTGTCTCTTTCTTTAGTGTTCCAACCCTTAGCCATTGCCAAGTCTTGTTATTTTCTGCTTTGCCTGCTATTTGTTTAATGTACTGATCATGTCATACTTTATCTTGCCATGTCTTTTTTCTAATCTTCATTTGACCACCTAGTTAGTTTATTCTTGTATAACGCTTTGATCTTTCCAGTACTCAATAAGCTTTCATGGTATCATAGCTTCAGAGCATCTTTTCCACTCTTCTTCCAATATTTTTTCAATGCCATTTATCTTCTTCTTCAACTGCCTAGTGAACTTGCATGCCCACCTATGTTCCTTGGTAAATAATAGTCTGTCAGAATTACATCATGGATGAAGGGCATCATTCATTACCATTATTTTTCTGATCTTCTTATACAGAGCTTTTAGTTCTGCATGAATCCAGTCTGCTGTGTATGTAATGACTGGAATTGCCCAGCTGTTAATTGCCTTCATAGTGTTTCCTTAAAGATTGGACTTTAAGATCTTCTTCACTTTTTCAATCTATTCTTTGCTGCTAACCTTCTTTTCTTCCACATGCTTGATATTGCCAGCCCAGGTATTTGTAGTGATCTTCGTCATCCAGATTCTTGAGGTTAGTTCCATTGGGCATCTTGATACCTTCAGTTTTCAATTCCTCCCCCCCAAGTTAATTTTAAGGATAGCACATCTATCTAATCCAAACTCCATTGCAATATCTTGACTGTATATTCATCATTGAGTAGTAATTCCATTTCTGATTATGTTTTTTCAAACAGGTTCAGATTGCTCATATAAAGAAAGTGTGACAGCTTCTGATGTTTGATAATCATGGCCTGACTTGGTTGACATAGAAGTCCGTGCAATTGATAGTAGTAAGACTGAATTTTCTTGAAAAATTCCTCTCTTGATATTAACTTATTCCAGTATGTCACCACTGACCAGCAACTGTGTTTTCCTTTGTACTGTACCATTGATCTTTGCACAACACTTCTGATATTTCTACTGATTCCTGTAATTCCCAGGCATCTAAATATTCAATTATATGGCAGGGAATCAAATGCCTTCTTGTAATTCATCCAAGCTACATACAAGTCATCTTCTTTCTCCTACAGTTTTCCAAAATCATCTTATCAGTTAGGAGCCAATCTTTTGTTCCTCTGCTATTTGGGCAGTTTCTTTCTTCTCCATCTTGGGTCTAGTTTTCTTCAATATTTTTTTTAATGATTTGATTTCATGAGGAATAAAAGGATGTTCATCAAATTGGCACAGCTGTGGGAAGGGTGATTGCAGAAGAAAGTTTCATGCTTGAAAGGATATTTATAAAGTCAAAAAGCCTTGCTCCATTTTGATCCATGTTCATTTCACATAAGTGACCACAGGATCAGCAGTTTTCTCTGAATTGTTTCCGTACTAGACTTACTTAGGCAGACACATGGCCTCAGCCTTCCAACATCATTTAGCCCTTAGCATCTGCTACAAGAGATACAAGGAAGGCTGTCCTCTCTTGTACTTGAGTTTCTTGTATAAGAAACAAGCATGTGTCTGTGTGAATCACAGAGGTCAATAAGGGAGAAATTCTTAATTATGTTGGACCTCAGGCAATATTACTGTTACTTCAGATCCATTATATTGGTCTTAGAAATTATACAAATTTGGGAAAATTATATGGGATCTGTTGGGCAGGTGCTCCCAAAGAATTTATACAAACGCTAACAGGTGTTGTACAGATACATAATTCATGGGTAGTAATTCATAGGTGACCACTTGGAAGAACTACCATTACAAGTGAAACAGGCTGAGGTGGAAGAACTTGTTTATCTGTCAAATCCAACTGAGTGATACTAAACTGACTTCAACCTTTTGCTGTTGACAGATTTGACCACTGTTCTGCCCTTGAAGGATTTGAGGTCATCTGCGCTACATCTTTTCATATGTAATTAATGTTCCTAGGGTATAATTTTCCTATGGTGGTTGTTTGATACAATATTATGTTTTGCCTCTAGTTTTTATAATCAAAACTAACATTTTATTTAATTTCTTTGGAACAAAAGATTCTGAATATTGGAATGGACATTGCAAATTTAAAGTAATTCTATGTGTCTTTATATCGTGCATTAATAATAAATAATAATAATAAAATTTTATTTATACCCCGCCCTTCTCCCGAAGGACCCAGGGCGGCTTACAGGCATATAAAAACATACAAAATTAAAATAGCTTATGTGTTTTTATAGTGTATTAGATTACTAATCCTACATTATAAATGATACTACAGACTTAATATATGATCACTCAATATCTGTCATAGGATTATATGAAAGTAAATCATAATTTACGCAATACTCATACATAAGATTTATTCTTACAAAATATTTGATCAGCTTTTACTTGATCGCTGCTTTGCTTTAGCAAATATTTTTCTTATGGGCAAATTAGAAATTAAGTTTAAAATAAACTTCCAAAAGCAGTTGAAGGGCTAAAACTGGTTTGGAAATTGACTAGAGCAGGGGTCTCAGGGCCGTGAATCGGTACTGGCCACAGCCTGTTGGGAACTGGGCTGCGGAAGTGGATGGTTTCATACACGCTACCTACACCGCGCTTGTGCAAAGTTTCATTCCCGCAGACGTGGGATCTAGGTTGCATGCGTGAAACCATCCCCTCCCCCGCTGCCAGTCCATGGAGCCAGAAAGGTTGCAGACACTACACTTTATTTTATTTTAGATCACAATTTCTGGTTTGCACATTAAGACGAGCCCTAAATTCGCTAGAAAAAAAATCTACATTCCGATGTATTTGTTTCCAGCTATACAGGGGAAAATGTGAGAAGCTGAGCATATAGTACAGGCACATATCTGTTACTTCGAAACATAAAAAATGCAGAGAATCATTGGAAATTTTTCAGATCCAAGGATTACTTTTTATATATCTTCCCTTTGCATAAATTGCAGGCTCCCACCAGAAAAGTGTGTATGTATGCATGTGCATGTGTTCGACCTGTTTCTTTGCGTGGTCTTTTTATTCCCTTTAGGAGACTCACGATGTGACAAAAGTGACAAAAAAGGTATCTCTGCAGATACTGTGTGTGGACAGTGAACTGGAAATGTTACAAGGCAGGCAGAAATTAACAAATAGCAAGGCCAACTTCCAAGATTTCTTTCCTGTAATTCATCAAAATGGATGCTGTCCTTGTCTCTCAGGAGTTGAATTTGCATTTATTTGTATATGGGGTCATTCTTGGCGAGTGCAATAGAGAACTCCTTATCCTGATTGTTCCAGGAGCTTTACTTTAAAACCAGTACTGAACCTCTCAACAATCATTAAGTATTCAGAGTGGAAATGAGAAGGGAAGGAAGCATAAGACCTGTCCTCAATCTTCCATAGAGGGAAGAAGCAGTATTATCCTAGCAGAGTTCTGTTCTTTTAAAATTTAAACTCTGTGTTCACCCTTGATGTTCTGATATTTCTCCAAGGGGGAGAATATTGTTATTATTGTATTAAAAATGGCTGGTTATGAATGTGGCATCTTCATGCAAGATTTATTATAAGCCTTCCATACTTTAGGAGCATTTTGTATGCAGCCTTTAAATCTTTTTCCCAATTTTGAATAGCTTGTACAGTAGTAAACTAAAAGAAAATTCTTTCTTTGTGGACAATTAAGTCAAGAAGAATTCTTGCCAAGAACACATTGCATTCAAAGCATTAGTACAGATTTGAGTTTTGTTTAGGACTAAGTGAAGCGATTGAATAAGTTTGTCACTCTTTTTAACCTCTCTCCCTTCATAGTCTCTCTCGATACCTGGATATCCTATAATTTATTTTTGTTTTATATATTTTCTTCTATCCACATCTCTGATTAATGGACGTGTCAACTTGAAGAGTAAGCTAATTCTGCATTATGGTCCAATCTATATATATAAACACGAAATACCACTCACTCACTCATCACAAAATCTCAAAAACTATAAAACCTACAAACTTTAAATTTGACATGTATGTTCCACTTGGCTTCTAGGCGATCACTAAGAAAGGATTTTTTGAAATGATCATTTTTACCTGAGATATTTAATATTTATTGCTATTTTTCCACATGGCCTGACCCCACCTGGGTCTGAATGGGCAGCCCGGAAGGGAGGGCCTTGCCTAGCCACACCACGCCCACACTGGGTCAATCCGAGGAGGTGGCGGAAAGGGAACTGCCTCTGGGGACTGCCCCCGTCCTGGTTAAGGACACGTGGGCAGAGTCAGTCGATTCGAACGGGCGAGGAAAGCATAATCATGATCATTTGTTTTTTTGCTAATCACCGTAGTGGAGCACAGATTTTGGAAGCTACAAGTTAGTAATATTTAAATAATACAAAAAAATACTCCACCCTCTCTTCAATGTTTTGTTTGATCTGTGATTCATGTTTCTGCTCTTTTGGGTTGCTACTCTTAGGTCTGATTTGCACATAAAAAGGACAGTATTTCATGAAGTTCCATTGTATTAATATTTCTCTGGTGTTGTGTCCAAATGAGAAAAAAATTCTTCTTTGTTACTTAATGAAACTTTGTAAGTTAAATGTTAATATGTCAATAGGAAATAATTACTAAATGCATAATTGACATAACTAGTTGCCTTTTAGAAATAAATTAAAATGTTAAAATAAGAAGTTGCCTTGAATCTGATAGGTATGCTCACTCTCCCTATCAGCATCTCCTTACATCAATTGCGCCATTTCCAGGGCTCACATAGAAGCGAGGCTGTCCCAGGGTAATACAGGATGCAACATCCATACACATATTTTCTGGGGAATGTTTTATTTAGCATATAGTGAGAATAGATAAAAAAGAACTGGGGGCTGCACAGCTACCATATGTATCCTAGAAAAGGCACATCTTATTTAAGGAGCATACAGTGGACATAACACACAAGATCCAAGATAACTTTCTGTTTTAGAACTCAATACTACTGGATCCCTATTTATTTATTGCTCTTTCATAGCATCTGGCACCTCTCCATACATGGTTGTATTTCAGTGTGGCAATAAACATATTAATGTATACATTTGCCCTTATGTTTATGGTTCTGCATATTTAAGTTGATA
Source organism: Pareas carinatus (assembly GCA_032468095.1). Lineage (NCBI taxonomy): Eukaryota > Metazoa > Chordata > Lepidosauria > Squamata > Pareidae > Pareas > Pareas carinatus. The sequence continues at coordinate 174,042 of JANHFO010009532.1, read as the reverse complement.
AAAGTTAGACATCTCAGAGATATTTCCTTACCTAAACAGAATGGCCATGAGTGGGCAAAAAGTAATGGAAGTGGGAACAACTTCCGACTTCTTGCTGGCTTCCTCATTGAATTTTCTTGTGGGAAGCTGGCAGGTGGCATAGGAAATCTTCCTTTCTCCTTCTCTCCCTCCCTTGAATTCTTGCCAGTGTCCCAATTTATTTTGCTTGTGGGAAGCTTGTGCAAGGAGAAAGTCAGTGGGGAAGGCAACAGGAAATTACAAGTCCAAGGCTAGCAGGCAGTCAAGTGGCTGCTGTTGGGTGGAAAGGAAGCGAGGCGATGATGGCTTTTCCAGTATCAAAAAAGTGACATTTAAAGAACCTGACTGAAGAGCATAGTCAGACTGGAGGCTTCATAGCTGTTCTGTATCCCTAATGTGAGGTATAAATTTTGGTGGTATAAATTTTTTCTCTACTGTTGTTTACAGGAGAATAGAATAGAGCTTCATTTAACACTGGCAGACAAGAAAATGAATAAACGGTTCCCATTTCATATTTCCATATGTTCATATGAGTTAAGCAGGATATTAAGTTTACAGACTTACTAGACAGAGATCTATTGATAAATCTCTGATTGCAAAATTCTAACTGGGATATAAGATTACCTGTTATTAAACATTTCAAAATTACTTGTCACATTGCAGGAGACTTTGGTGAAATGCTGTCACAGCAAACAGAACATAAATTTATTTGCATTAAAAAGAGTTATCCACATACATTTTTGCTTTTTCAGTACAAAGAGTGGGTGAGCTTTCACACATTTGCAGTATAGGTGACTTTTCCATAATTTGGGTTGTTAAAAAAAAGTAAAAGCTTTGGGATCCATTGAGAAATGATCTGAAGTATAACATTTTTCAGACAATAAAAGGCCTATATACAATACTTGAAATTGCTTATAAGTAAAATTTGACTGTCTTTTCTATTAAAGTAATCTTGAATATGTTCCTTTGATGAATTTGCAACTTCCTTCTGGCTTTCCCACTGACTTTAGTTATGGGAATTGAGTAGAAGTTTTTGGCAAAATCCAGTCTGTCAGTCTACTAAAAAATAATAATGAAGACTGTAGGGGTCCTTCCAGCATGTTTGAGTAGATAATAATTTGATTCTGGTTGTATTATTGATAGTAAGGTGTTCTAATTTGTTTAACACGTTGGGTTACTTTTACCACATTGGATCAATAGTAACAGTGCAGTAAAGTTCTTGAAGAAGAGATAACTCTGATTGGTACAAATACAGTAAAGGACAATAATCCTAATCTCAGATTATTCTTCATTAAAATGGTATGATATTGTGTACTTGCACCTTACATCTTGAAATTTGGTCCTTTAATCTCTTGGCATTTTTAATATCAAAGAGTAGCTAAAAGCATATTAACTGTATTCTTTTAAATAGACCTATCAATGTCCTCTTTTTAAAGCTTTGTTTCCTATCAACACTGATAAACAACAGAAGTTTAAAACCTGTCCTTTATGCACTGAATTTTATGACTAGATTACATTGGGGAGTCCTAAGTGTCCCATTCCTTCTCCAAAAGCTTCAGCTTAAATATTAGTGGGGGAAAGAATGAATACAACATTAATTCTGTTACTGTTTAATTTCTACTGGATGCTGACCTTCCATCATCATATCCCAAAAAGGCAGTGATGGAAAAATTAAGTATGCATTTACTGGCAGTTAAGTGACTCTTCGCAGGAAGCAAGTGAGCAAACATTGTGATCATCTCCTACTTAGAGTTCATGCTTTCTTGTGGCAAGTTATTATGATCCAATCTGTGTCCGCTCCTTTCTCACCAAATTAGAGAGTGTACCGCTGAATATAAACAGAACTGCATCAAATGATGTGTTGCCCTGGTTACCAGACCTGACCAATACCGCATTGCTACACATGCTGATTGCAAGAATGTCACAGCCAACGTGGTCTAGTAAACTTGGGAAGAGAAGATTTGTTACAGTGTTTTACTTGTGCAATAAAGTATCCATCTTACATCTATTTTTATAAAAGAACCATTGAAAATTCCTACCAATAGGCCACAGTAATTCATTGTCTTGATGATCCAAGTAGCTAGGCTTTTGCTGAGAACAACAGTACAAAATTTGCCTCACCTGCCCAAATATGTTCAAGTAAACTGTACAGTAATCAATAGCAACAGCACTTAGTCTTATATACCGCTTCGGAGTGCTTTACAGCCCACTTTAAGAAGTTTACAGAGTCAAGATATGGTCCCCAACAATCTGAGTCCTCATTTTACTAACCTCGGAAAGATGGAAGACTGAGTCAGCCTTGAGCTGGTCAGGATCAAACTGCTGGCAGTGGGCAGAGTCAGCCTGTAATATTCCATTCTAACCATTGTGCCACCATGACTCTAAAGTAATCACTTCAGATAACCAAATAGATTCTCAATGCTGCTGACAATCATGGGATATCGAATGTTTCTGAGAACTGTATGATTAACTGGATAGTTTGAATAATTTAATATAGCTATGCAATGACTTAATTTAATCATATTAATTCCCAACATAGAAAACCTAATTTTTTTTATCCTTACTCTGTTTCAGTAATAGTTATGCCCGTGTGCGAGCTGTGGTGATGACCCGTGATGACTCAAGTGGTGGATGGCTACCACTTGCAGGGGGTGGACTAAGCTGCGTCACGATTTTCAAAGTCATTCACCAAGAAGAAAGTGCCTGTGCTGATTTTCTAATACATGGGGAGCGTCTCAGGGATAAAACGGTAAAAATAATTATGTCTGTTTTGTGCCATTAATTATAAGTCAGAAGGAAAGTGTGTGTATTCTTCTACTCTTCCTTTCTTTATATGTGTGTATATGTATGCATGCACCCACACAGACATACACATATGCACTCTCATATACACAACTAAGCACATTCTAGTAAATGATTTTAAATTTCAAAATGCACAACGTTTTCTGATCATTTGGAAACTACTGTTGGGTTGGCATTAAGTGCATTTAATTGAAAAATCCATTAAAATATTCCTATTTCTTGCATTGGAGATACCTAAAATGGTTTAAAGTGACTCGTAGCAATTATCACAATAAAGCAATGAAATACATCATAAAATTGTAAAGAGATGTACTGTTAGTACTGTTAAATTTATTCCAGTGTTAAAAGCTAACCTGGTGGTCCTGTATGTTGGCTGGGGAATTCTGGGAGTTGGAAGTCCATATATCTCAAAGTTGCCATGTTTGATCCATTTCAGGATACACATCATTATACAAACCATAGAAAAGTGTAAGAAGTAATAAGCAAATAAATTGGAATCAGAGTTAAAATAAGATAAAATAGAATTAAATCTAGCACACATTACATCGTTTACTGTCTCTTTACATATTTTTCTATTTCTGCTTCATGTATCAATTCATACTTTGCTTTAACTTCTTAAATTTCATCTCTTTTTGAAGATCTCAGGGTTTTTTCTCCTCATCTTTCTTTTGTAGATTGACTTTGTAATGTGCTTTTTACTCTCTGTCTGACCAAAAGATCTAAATGTTCTCCTTTCATGCTAGTTACTTTTATATTTAGTCTACATTCATTAAAATCCCATTAATTCCTGACCTTATCTCTTATTTTGCCATACGTATCCTTTTTCAGTTCCTAAAGTCAATTCCATTTCAATTCATGGTGCTGTTTCTCCTGACATAATCCAACCCTCGTTTCCATGGAACACAATGGAGAGAATTGTGCACCTACACACAGATTTTAATAGCTTCCCGTAAATACAGATTTCCTTATGGTAGACCAGGTAACAGCAATTTTTTAAAACCAGTATTTAACAGAATAACAAATTTTTCCATCTTTAGAAAACATTTTACCAAACTATACAAATTTTTTCTAAATGCTCTGTTTTGTTGTTTCAAATTCATTATCCTCATTCATACAGCATACTGTATCTGATATCACTGCAATTTTGGGTTCCTAGCCAAGTGTACTGCATCACTTGCATCCATTTTCATGTCCTTGACTAATACACTTCTAGAATTCTTGCAAGCATTTCATATATGTATGTCAATAAATGCATTGACAACCAAAGGTATGAAAAATAATATCACATGTCTGCGCTTTCTCTGTATTGAATCATTTCATTATTTTTCATCCATGTTTAACTTCCATTATTTACCACTCTTTATTACATGCAATAACCAACATTAAATTCCATAGTTGTACAAATGTTCTGAAATACATTTATAAACTTTATTATATACTTTACATAAACAAATGTACAATTTTTTTCACTTTTATTCATTTTTCAATGACTTGGTGAAAAGCAAAAGTCTTCACTGCATACACATTATCTTTCAAAATAATGTTCTGTTACATGTTCAGTGTTACTCTGCCAAGTAGACAGCTGTATAAATCAGTTAAATAAATTATAAAATTGCATTATACTTCACAGATTTAACTCATTGTTATATCTTGGACTATTGACTTAATAATAATAATAATAATAATAATAATAATAATAATAATAATAAATTTTTATTTCTACCCCGCCCTTCTCCCGAAGGACTC
>JANHFO010009532.1:102241-113348 GCA_032468095.1 Pareas carinatus | reverse complement strand
GTGGCCGGGTCAGCTAGTTGTTTATAGGAGGCGAAGTAGACTAAAAAAATCTTAGTTGCTATGTAACATAATGACTTGAACAATAGCAAATACACATAATACAATTTCACTGCTAGCGACAGCAAAATGTCTTCATGAAATATATAGAGTTAACTTGAAGAGGGAAACTGCAAATGAATGATTACTTAATCCAAGTTTACTGAGAGGTAAATCCTACTGAGTCTCAGAACCTAATCCCCATAAGCATGGCCTTCCCATGGTTAAGGTAAATGCAAAAGACAGATAACTAGGCTCAGTGTATGTGATATGCTTGGCTTTGCTACTTCTTCCTCAGGATAAATAGCTTACATGGAATCACTGATGATCAACAAAATCTGCCTCAGTTGTGCTAGTAAAATAAAGTATATTTTACACTACATTCCAATTTTCTTTGGAAGAGGCTGGCTATATATCTAATTGAGTTGGGATTTACACCTTTCCTGACTTGGCTGAACAAGGCTTCCTAGGGACTGGCATGTGGTTAGATCCAAGCAATGGTTAATGCCTCTTTATGAGAAGGGAGAGTTGAAGGTGGTGCACTCTCTTCTCAAGAGCCCATTATGGACCATATTAATGCTCATTTAATATCTGCATCTAAATGTAACGGCCGCCTGAGGTCATTCAGTGGCAAGGGGTGCAGTATCATCGGTACAATGCGGATGACACATCTCAACCTTTAGCCAGAAAGATGCTGCTGTTGAGGTGCTGACCCAGCATCTGGAGGTTGTGGGGATCTGGATGAGGAGGAACCGGCTTCAACTCAACTTTAGCAAGAGAGTGGCTTTGGGGGTTTTGCCCCACAAGACATAGTGATACAGTATGTCATGAAGTTGCTCTTCTCTGAGCAAAGTTAGTGTGCAGTTTTGGAATTGTAGTTCATTTACAAACTGATGGGAGACAAGGTTTTTAAAAAGGTGCGTGAGTTTGTAAACATCAATAAATTTAATTTTCACATCATAGAAGGAAATTCTCTCATATTTCATATTTGTCAGACCCTACTTCAAGAGCCGCCTAAGCTAGTACTGGATGCCGTGAGATTTAGAAAAACTTAAAACAGATGAAAGGACAAAAAGGTTGATGAGAGAAGTGCAAGGTAAATCTTTGAGCAGAGGGGTCTTGGAATGTTTAGCCTTAAATATGACTGAAGAGGGGTAGGAATAATATTCTGATATATAGGAAGTTAAGACTTGTTCACCTTGTAAGTAAGCTACAGGAGGTACATTCCTACTAAATGGTAGAAATTACCAAATGTAAGAGCAGTTTGACAATGGGACCACTTACTTTGAGGGATGTGGTCGCCCAAACACTGGCTGTATTCAAGCAAAAAGCAGATAATCTAACTTGTAATTTATAAGATTCATCCCTTACTCATAAGGTTGGATTTGGACAGTCAAAAGGTCCCTTCCAGGTAGAGTTCTAATGCACTACTTATTACTAAAAAAATTGCACTTTTTATCCATGATTATTTAGGGCAGGGGTCTCCAGCCTCCGCAACATGCCACACAAACAAGCCAAGTCCCATTTACAGAATGCAGGGAGCATGCAAAACCACACACCCCTCCAATTAGCAGAAAAACCCTTTTCCATGGAACCGGTCCTTAGTGCTCCAAAGGTTGTGGGGCCACTGATCTAAGGAGAGAAGCACTAGCACTACCAAATCATAAAAACCCATTCTGGAAAACATAAAAGTACATAAATGTAATCAGTCCATCTTTCCATTTTCTTTGCAGGATGCAAATAAACTATACTCCTTTCTCAGCACATAACAGAACCACAGCAAGCCTTGTGTACAGATAGTTGTTTAACAACCATTTGAAATTACAACAGCCTCAGAAAGGATACTTTACAACCATTGTAAAATGTGTTGCCCCGGGCCCCCCCCTAGTTTAGTTAGAAGCATATTTCAGGCACTTGGCATTTATGATCACTTACAGTGTCCTATGCTCACATAACTGATTTGCAATGCTTTTTCTTGGTTTCTGGCAAAAAAATACTCATTGAGAATGGATTCACTTAACAACTATGTGATTTACTGTTAGACCAACATTAAAAATGATTTAAAAAACCAACTCTGGTCACATGAGTGCCAGGACTTACAACTGTAATGATTTATCACCAAAATTATGTTCATAAATTGAGGATTTTCTGTATGAAACATGGTACATGTATGAATGTGCTTACACACACACACACACACAAACAGACTCACAGGCTGGGAAGAAAAGAAGGCGATTCGGTGTGAACAGAGGTAAACATCATACCTGTCAACATCCACTTAAAGAGGTATCCTATGCTGGTTTATACATGACTACTACTGGTAAGCAAATACTGGAAAAGAATACAGACAACTATCCAGTGCAGTCAAGTGAATTTTCATTTCTTCAGTTCACATTTAGTGTATAACTTCTAGTTTTGAGTTCAACCTTAAAAAAACATGCATTGATCATTTTTAATATACAATAATTTACATTAAATAATCAGACTTACCTACCATCAATTGGAGACATTTTCTAAAAAATATTTAAATTACAAAAGCTGCTTATTTAAAGAATCTAACAGATTAAGCTGAGCCTTACAAGGAAATGTACAAATATAATACTATCATGACATTATTCAAAAAAGGTAACTATATAATGAACATAAAGTACAAACATCATTATAGTTGGGGAAATACATCATTATAAAAAAATAAATTACCTTTGGAATCAAGAGTCTTAAAATAAGGTTGTAAATAAATATAACAAAAGCTACATGTAAATCAACAGTGTGTTACAGTATTTCATAGTGTACTGCTAATTTGTCAGTTCTAGAATCATTACAGAATGCAAATTTAGACATTTGCAGGCAAGAAATTGAGAACTGGAAACTTCCATGAAAAGTAGAGCCAATGATCATGGCAGAAGGAAAAGCCACCAACTTAGACCAGCTCTTTGTAATTCCTCTCCAGACAAGGAGAGCACTTGAGATCACCCACAAGTGATCCAGACAGTTGCTTCTTTTGAGGGGGACCACAAGACAACAGTCTCCAGGGGCTTCAGAGCTCAGGCAAATGAGAGAACAGCTATCTTGTTCAAATTGTATTTGGTGCCTTTAAAAGGATACTGGTTTTACATACTTCTTTTTGTAATTCCCTTCAGACATTATAAAGAATGACATGAAAAATGATGTTATGAACGTACAAAAGAAATCAACTGATTTCTTAACAATTAAAGGGGATACACAAATCACAAATCAAGACATCGACCTTGATAATTTTCCCATTTTTGATTTATAAAAGAGGCTTTGAAGAAGTTTGTGAGAGGAGACAAAAAATGAAAAGAAAACAAGTTCTAGGACATTATTTGAAGGGACTAAGGATCAACATCAGAAGGAATATAAAATTGGTCAAAAAATTTGATCAAGGTTAAAATAGGTATGTTATCTCCAGTAAACTGTCATGGACTTTTGCTAACACCAAGACTAAAATGATGAGGTTTCATTTGTTTCTATATAAGAGATATAAGACATGGGAAGAATTTCCCTCTTATTTTTAAGAGGCAATATGTTACCTACATTATTTATACTTGTGATGAAGAGGGGGTCATTTTTTATATATGTTATTTTTCTTTACTATATTCTTTTCTCTCTCTAATTTGTATTAGTTTAATTGTTGCAATTGTAATTGCAATTTTTAATAAAACAGCTATTAAAAAAAAATTTAGACATGAAACACGAAAGTGGCTTTTAGCATCTTTTGTGTTTATCAGCCAGATCAGGACTTATGGCCAGAGAGGATATGCACAAGCGGTGCTGCTCAGGTCAGGGAAGGTATCCAAAAGTTTGTAAGGGGTTGGATTGGCAGAAGTGCAGAGGGGCTGGGAATCCTGCACACTGGATTTGGCAAGAGAGAGAATATTTAAACAGAAGTATAACACCACTAAGAGAGAAGCTAATGAATATTGTATTTATAAGCATAAATACATACCTACCCAACGTGCTATTTTCAGGGCTAGCTAAATGTTATGCAAAGCACAGAAAATGAGTTAGAGGTGGTGATCAAAAAGAGAAAAGAAATCAAATGAAATCTAGTTTGCCCAATCATGATTTGCTACAATTCTCCATTATTTTCTATTTTTGCAAACCCTCTTAGTTTCTACCACATTGGTACACATTGAATTCACACATTGCTTCTTCTCATTTTGCATACTAATTGTTTCGCTATACTGCATATACTTATGACTGTAATAGAGCCTGCCCATCATGGTCATAACTAGAGATGGTTGTAAAACGAGTCACCCGCATGCCTGATCTAATTATATGAGCTTTTTGTGGCAGCTGTAAAACAACCCTTGCGATCATAAAGCAGCCACCAAGGTCAGTAAGCAAAACAATGGTTTGCTATGGGCCTTTTTGCTGAAAACATGAAGTAAATACCAGTTTTCAGCAAACAGATTGTAAAACATGGTCAAACATGAAATGCAGCATATGTCTGTAAATACGCAGGGAGAGCTGACCAGCAGAATTTCAGAGTTGGGTCCTAAGTATTCCCCAGGGAAGCCCACTGAATCTTTGAATGGTCACTAAATGACTGTTTATAGGTCGAGGACTTCCTGTACCTTCCAGCTAATGGAACAAAAGCCATAGTATTACAACTTGCTTACACTTGTGGCATATGTTCATAATGGGCCAAAACTGACCAGCATTGACTTTACTGTGAGCAGGGAATGCTCCATATGGCACAGTTATAATTAATGCTGCTCTGGTCCACTCCTTCTCTATTTCATTAAAAGGCATTCTATGAAAGCTTCAACTGATTAAAGATTTATAAGCAAAAGGAAGATCTGGCCTATTGACTACAATGGAAACTAAATCAAAACCATCAGAATGATGAGCCTTTTTCTGGGAATATTTTTAAAAAGGCATTTTTTTAAAAGGTGGATCATGCACATCTACACCCAGTGGAATCCCTTGTTTTGATTTCTGGAACCTTGGTGTTAAAAATCAGATTGAAAATCTGTTTGCATAGGGGTGACTGCAAAGTGTGGCGCCAAGAGTATCACAGTTCTTGTCTGTTTGGTTTGTGGGTAAGGAAAAGGAGTCCCTCATCTCCATTTCTTTAAACCATTCAGCCAGCACTGTCCGAAAACATTTCTGCGGTCATATGGCCAGCATAAGATCATGCTGCAGTGCAAAGCACACAACAAAACATGGGATGCTGTTAACATTCCCACTGAAGTGGTACCTATTTATCTACTTGCATTTACATGCTTTTGAAATGCTAGGTTGACAGAAGTTAAGGCAAGTGACAGGAGCTCACTCAGTCACGTGGTGGTAGAACTCGAACTGCTGGAATATAGACCTTCTCCGGCATCTTTTAAGCCATTGAGCCGCTGTGACTCTGGTTATGTGCATGTGTGCAATGTACATAAAAAACCAGACTGGATTTTGATTGTACCTTTGTGGCTGACATCTTTACATTTTTGCTCATATTCTGCGCACATCTTCAAAGAAGAAGCTTTTGGAACTACCCATCCAAAAGGAGCATCCTTGAGATCAACAAATTCAAAAAGAATATGTATATGGCTGTTTGACTCATATGTCCATTCAAGCAGCAACATTTGTAAAGTTGAGTTTCAAATAAATAACCGTGCCCATTTTCAAGTTCACATTACCAAAATTGGTCCAAGCTACAGATTCCTATTTGATAATGCAGTTTGGTTACTTTGGCAACAGGTGTGTTCCTTGCTTTAAAAATAACACGAATTCCAAACGATGTAGTTTCAGCCAAACAGAAGGCAAACTAATTAAACTGATAGTACAAAATATTTACATCCAGAAGTACTAATAGCAGTCAAAATAAGACAATCTAACTTTAAAGTCCTGCCATGCTGCATACATTTAAATGCACACACTTAAATACACTCAAAAAAACCACTTGCTTTATCCATTTGCACAGAATGTCTTTCTTCTAAGCTACAAGCAATCTCCATGTTCCCTGGTTTCCAGTATGTGATTTCGTTGAATGCTGAGGAATTCAATCTTCTTATGAGCTTGTTTAAGGCGCAGCTTGAGAGCTTCATTCTCTGTAGTCAGAACATTTCTTTCCTAAACAAAAATATACTATCAGAGCAGAATAGTTTCTCAATGTTAAGTTTTGTTAGCAGGAACACTTGCCTGAATAGCATGTTAGTTTAAGAATTATAAGTGACTTGAGCAGCAAATGAAGTGGAAGATACACAGTTGTTTGCCCTATAAGGGAGCAATTACCACAATTGACTCTCTCCGAAAAGAGAGCTTGGTAAACATATGCTTTCATTTGCAAACAGCATCTTCAAAGTAACTGGAAGAAAACATCCTTATATCAATCTTTGACCTACCCTTGAGTTTTTCATTCTGCAGGAAATGAGGAAGGCGGTGATGGTTAATTGCTCTCCACGTAACTCAAGATGCATGGGTTATTAAATTGAAAATGGGATGCCTCAGAGGTGGGGAAAGCTTGGAAAGCCTAGTCCCCTCAGGTATTGGACCTGCTTCCCTGCCCTGCTGGATCCCATACCCACAAGACAAAGCAATCTGTCTGGCAGTCACCATTTTGTCTCCTATCAACAAATGGGTGTGAGACAAAAGAATAGCCATATTCAGATTGTTGCTACATGCATGGCCCAGGCCTGTCTAGTGGTGTTCAGAAACTTCTTCAACACTATGCAGACCTCTCTAAGGCAGCAAAATTAAGCAGTTTATCTGCCAGCCATCATTTTGTCCCTGACCACAAGCAAGCAGGTCAAAATGGTGGCCACATTTGAGTCACGCATGTTACCTCTTTCTACAGCATGCAGTCCGGAGACCTTCAAAAAGTAAGTGTGGTGTGTGATGGGCATGAGGGGAGCAGGGCCAAGAGCTGCTGAGTTCCAGTGGGGTGGGATGTGGGAGAAAAGTGCGGGAGCACTGCAGTGACCCTTTGCTGGGCAAATGACTGCAGGGCCGCTGCATCCATCATAACTTTGAAATGGATTATGTAATAGCTTTTGACCGGGGTGTGTGTGTGTGTCTGCAATAACTTCAAATATTTGTTAAATGGCCTATAATGTACTTCTAGGACTACTTGTATTATTTTTGAATATATTCTTTTTAATTCAATGGTCACTTAAAAACCAGAAATTCAAGGAATCTAGCTTCAAGATCTTTGCACTTAGTTCACTTATTGTTACTGTCATAAAGGGCTAGTGTGCCTGAAAATTTTCTTTACATTTAAAAAATTACTGTTTTTTTTGTATACTTCAAACCCAGTCAACAAGAGTTTACATGGTTTCTGCATAGTCTTAGTTATTCTGTGCAGTTTTCAAAGCTGTTTCATACCTTTTCTAGTTCTTGATATGTGGGTTTTAGTGTTTGTGGATCTTCCTTCACTTTTTGACTGCAATCTTTATTTTCCCATTTCACATACGCCTTTTTACGGCCAAGAATTGGACTTGGACATGGAAACACAGGAGATGGCTGGAGAAAACTACTGTCAGATGGTGTTTCAGATTCTCTTTGTAGGTTGGACACGTCATTACCATGTGCAAGCATTATATCAGTTTGTGTACTCTTATGTACCACAGATGGCTTTAGCCTTACTGAGATCTTCTGGGCTGATGCTCCCATAAGCATAATAGTTCTATCTTTGCTGCCTTCATTATGTTCAACCATCTCGCCATTAGGGAATGGAAATCCTCCCTCCTCAAACCCTAAGGTGGGAAAAAACATAGAACATAAGCATTGAGCACTGGAGACCATAACGAGCTACACGATATTCTGGCATGCTCCGTGAAAATAACAAAGGAAATATCTAGAGAGCACTATTTACTCCATTTATTTATTTATTCCTAGCACTACTATACATTTCATAATGTAATTTATATTAACAATACTGGCCCTACAACACAGGGCTTTTTGGTGAGAAACATTTATATGTTTATGCAAGAGTATGCAAAGATTTATGATTTCCGCGGAGAGATCGGCTGGCTGAAACCTCTAGGGTTCCGAATTCCCGCTCTTTCAATCGGCTGTAAAGAGCTTGGGGAGCGCTTGCGTGGAGAATTCGGAACCCTAGAAGCAGCCCAGCCACACGTGCCTCGCTGCTCTCCTGCATGAAGTTATTCTGCATGAGGTAAGGAGTGCCCGGGGATAGCAAGGAGGGGGGAGGCAGGGGTTTTTCGGATCTACCCTGTTTCCCGGAAAGTAAGACATCCCCCAAAAATAAGACCTATGGCTCCTTTGGAAGCAAAAATTAATATAAGGCAGTGTCTTATTTTTGGGGAAACATGGTAGCTATGGTTTATGAACGACAATGACTTCAGTTCATATATAAATATACTAAAAACCATATTCAGTTTCTGAAATCTCCAGGAAGAACTGGCCTGCAGTGAATTGGGTCAGCCCACTCAAAGTTGTATGGAGACTTCAGTCCCACATCTGTCATCTCAGTCTATGTCTGATAATTCTGGCTGCAAATGTTTACTTTATGGAGGATGCTTGGCACAGGAAGCCTGAACTAACAGATCGAAGGTCAACATCAGAATAAGGTAACTTCTTTTCTCTGACCATGTTCCATTCCCCCATCACCAATATTGGCTCACAATATTAAGCAAAAAATCTCTAATATTTAAAGTATCAACTCAAAAATTCAGCAGTAGCTTTCCTTTAACTACTTCTCTTTAGGTACACTGAACTTCTCCAAACAACCCCAAAACATGACAGAAAATATCAGCCTGGGAAAGACAGTTCTACAGTCTAGAAAAGGAATCAAAGCCAAGGTCAGAAAGAAAGTTTGAGGTATCTGAGCAAAAATTGGACACAGGGATAGACAGAATACTTAAATAGAAATTTCCGCTTGGGTAAAAAGTGCATGAGACTTGGAACGACTGTATAAAATATATACATCAAAAAGCCGTTGTAAAGATTTTTCCATCAAATCTCAATCAACCTATATGGCACAATCTCTAAAGAATCTCTCTCATGGTTAGGAAATATATTACTGTAAATATGTTTTTTTTTAAAAAAAACTCCCCAATGATATCTTTGTAAATCTGTGTGAATTCTAGCTAGAATTCAGGTGTTAATTCCAAATAATATATTTTAATTAGTAACATTGTCTTTATGCTGAAATATTGAAAGGAGCATCTCCCTGCCCTGTTATGCAATACTACTTGGTCTAATATTGAGAATTAGTTGTGTTGGCTTCAAAAGCAAAGATATTGCATAGAAAGGGTGATTGTCCACTGTCCAAGGTTAACCACAACATTCGTTCTCTATATATGTATTTTGAAGCCCTAATACATTTTTGCAAAGTGGATGGAATTTGCTGATGTATTAACCGTGGAGGGCCATTTTGAAAATCACCTCTACCTATTAGCTGATCTAAACTATTATTCTTAAAAGTAACAAAAATAGTATCAAAATGTTTCATTAAACTGAACTTACCATGCATGTGCTCTTTAAGTCCCATGGGACAGAGACTAGATGCAAGAGCTGAAGCTGGACTGTTATCCACAGCGGTCATTTTGGGTCTTCTCTTGCATTCAAATACAACTAGATCTTTGCATTGCTTATGACAGTTCATTCCACAGTCTTCAAACAAATAAAAACAAAGTCAGCTCACTGGCTTAGTGGCAAAAAATGAAATACTAATTTCACATACTAATTCCTCTTCTATCTCAACTCCTTTACTATTTGTTTCCAAATTTTGCAAATGTCCAAGGAAATGCCACATCAGGGGTTCCCAACCTGGGGTGAGAGACGATATTCCAGGGGGTGCAAAAACTTGGGTTTAGAAGTTTCAAAATTATTGTGTATATGCATAATTAGTTGAGTGTATATTCACTTTCATCATCTTCATACCAGGTATTACTTTTGTAAGGGGTGTGAGAATATATCAGAAGCATTCTAGGGGTGCGGGGTATAGAAAAGGTTGGGAACCACTGCGCTACATGAACTATAACTCAGGTCTGTGTAGGGTTTACCAGAGACAAGCCCCAAAGCGGCTTAATCCAACTATTGCACATGTACAAGAAATCAACTTTCCATTGTTATGCTATACCTTTAACGCATTTAAAGTAAGCTTTAAAGTAAATATAGAACAGTATTACATGGCACTGCTACTAAACTAAGGTCAAATTATACCTTTTAATAAAATTCTCTGTCAGTTAATAACTTAAGATGAACATGAACGGATGTAACAATCTCTGCAGGTTTTCTTGATTGTGCAGTTACCCAGGAAATGTACAAAGCAATAGAGAAATATAGATATAGATAGGGAATTTTTTTAGGTTTTATGTTGTTTATGCTAAAGATCTTATTTCTAAACTAATTTTAAATCTGTTATTCAAGAGAGAAAAAAGAGGTACCACAATGGACAATTTGCCATCAAAGACGATTTAACTTAAACAAAGTTAATTACCTTTGCACCTATATCCTTGTTTAATAACACCCCAAAGCTAAAAAGATAAAGAAAAACACATTACAATGCCACATTAAAGTTAAACCATAAATTTAAGCTGTTTTTCAATTCATTTTTCACATTTTAGTTTCATGAAATCATCAAAAATGTAAGGAATATGGCTATTTCTATTTCAAAGCAGTATTTTTTCTCAATATAAGCAGGCCAAAATGCCATGCAGGAAACCAATGAAAGAAGAAAGCCTCTTTCCCCCTGGAATAATTTTTAAAATCTTCTGAAAACAGTACTAGATAACTAATGGATGCAACCTAAAATATTCTGATTCTGTATTTATCTTAGTTAATTATTAACCATTCTCTATATTTTTCATAGCATTTAGAGTATTTTAAAATAATTCCATCTTTATTTTTATTTGTGAACTGCATTTAAAATGATCAAGAGAAGATGCAACAGTTTCAACTTAATTTGTACAGGTTTAAGAACAGTTAGTTACTGGTCTGTGGATCATTATCAAGATTTAAATACTGGACTTCCGGTTGACTCGAGGGCTTCGAAAGACGGACTTTTTTAGTCTGCCAGCCCCAGGCTGCGTTAAGCCGCTTTTGACAGCTAAAATCAGCTGTCAAGCGGCGGGAAACCTGCTCCCTCGGG
>JANHFO010009532.1:21327-42065 GCA_032468095.1 Pareas carinatus | reverse complement strand
AAATAATTGAAGTTTCTTTAAGTATTACACATTTTAGTGTGATATTTGTTCCTGCTTGAGAGAGAGAGAGAGAGAGATGGAGAGGAATGAGAGGGACTGACTGTCAAACCCCTTAGCATCAGTGCGAAGTGATTTTTAAACACTCGCAAGAATGCTGAAGACCTTTGACACAGACACAGAGAAAGAGACACAGAGACAGACACACACACAGAAAGAGAATGAGAGACACACACACACAGAGTAACCATACAACTATACCAAAAAAATTCAATTCTCCAGATTTTCCTGTGGACCACCAAACATTTCTCGGGGCCCACAGGTTGGTGACCACTGATTTAGACCACTAAATCTAACCCTTTGCTCAGCATAGGAATCCAAATGAAGACATACAAAAGAAATGGCTATATAGACTTGACTTGTACACATCCATTTAATGAAAGCCGTTTCATATGTCTTTAACTGGGCAGAGTGAAACTTAAAAACTATAATTATTTGCAGCCCTAATTTTAGTTCATCCTGGAAGGAATACTGTTGCCAATTTTTAAATATTTAATGTGAGAGAATAGATGTGAACTGTTCCAATTGTCCACAAGTTCTTTTTTTAAATTTTTTTTAGGGTGAGGAATAAGTTTTCTCTCTCCCTCCCCCCTGCAATTTTTCAGTTTCTCCTTTTCATTGCTGTTTACATTGCTAATTGTGAAATGAAGCAAGTAATTTCTATCCACAATTGTGCTGCATATACTTACTATTGATAATCCTGTACGTTTTCACATATTGTTTGACTGTAAATATATTGTTTTTCTTTACAGTTTTTTCATCACTGACTCCAGTGACAGTTACTCCAAATTTTAAGCGTAAATATCCTACTGATTCCTGTCAAGGCTTATCTAGCAAGAAAAGACGATCTGTTTGGCATAACCTGGGTCCTGAAATGTTACCAAGTAGCCTTTTTAACATTAGCTCAACACCTGGATCAGGTAGAGTGAAAAATATTTTACAATGTTATCAGGGTGTTTAAATTCCTAACTCTGCACACTTCTTTATTACAGACAGCTATGCAGAAATATTCTGTACAAATAGCATTACTATGCATTTTATTTTCTACATTGCGTAATAGCATTTACATAGTGCTCAAAGCATTTCACATGCCTTAGAATAATTTACAAATAAATGACAGTTCAATGTAGTGTCATTGAGTATATGTTTCACTGAACTATCTACATTTAAGAGGCTCTGGAAAAAATTATTTCTAGAAAAGAATAAAATGTTATTTTGAAAGTCTTGAATCTTTGATGAATAATTTGAATTAACATGCTCTTATTTCTGGCACAAATTCCTAAACGTGTTTGAAGGAGTTATCAAGAATTGAACTGACCATGAGGATAATCATACATGACATTATATTCCATAATATAAACTGTAGCCTTTCAGGACTGTGTTGAGAGGATGTAAATAAACTGATACAGTGCTACCTCAATGGCACAAAGGAAAGAAGGCTTAATTAGAATAGTTACAAGCATTCTGAACCATTGCCCAACTTCCTTTGTCATAGAAATATATTGCAAGAATTTTTTGGGATTTTTTTTCTCTGCAATCTCCAGCCAGATTCAGTCCATTTTTTTAAACAGTCATTTGTCAAGTTTTCCTCCAACACCATTTTTTATTCAGTTCTGTTTTTCCCCTCAAGGGTTTATCCTTCTGATGAAGGTAGACATTGTCGCATTAAGATGAGTTGGAGATAAAAATTAAAACTGCTGTTAATATTTTTAATAAAATATGTGGAATGGTTACCGTTAGAATAGATTTTGGGGCCAGATAATTTTTTTGTTTGACTAAACAGAATTTTCTTTATGATCTTTTTAAAAGGAGATAGATATAAGCATATGAAAGTAGACATTGTGATTTCTAAAATAGCTATTTAAAAAATTTGTGGCTTATTTCTATAACTTGTCACTGAGAAGTGAGGAACAGTAAGACATTTCTATACATAAAAATTATAGTATTCTTAAGTAGAATGATTTTAAAATAAGTTGCTATTTTTGTAAATCCTACAGCTCCATTTGTAGATAGTCCTGTATGTCTGGATACACCTCCGATTTCATTATCTACCTCAGCTACTTGTAAGAAATCGCTGTCTAACGTAAAAAGTCGAAGAAGCAAAAGAATTGCTAATAAAAAAGTACAAAGGTATGTTTGTCAAAACAGGCACTTCTGCCACAGAAGAATTAATATATATTTTTATATTTAAACATGGTAATATATTTGATTTTATTCTGAATAGTATTAATTGCAATGACTGAGTCAAATCTTATGGTCTTTGGCTTTTTTTGAAAACTACTTGGTCTCTTGGTTCCCATGTTATTTCACCTCATGTTCATTTTCCCTCTGTTTATACATGCCATTTATCCTTTATTATATTTATGAATAACAAGTATAAGATCCATGAAAAAATATACGTACTTAGAAATATTTAGCTCTTCTCAGTTTTATTATTAGCCTCATGAATTTAATGTCTTGGAAAGTTATGTGAAATATCCTGGAATTAATTGAAAGGTCACTGTTTATCATATGAAAAATGGTAACATCAGTTTTGTAGTTGACACTCATCTACTCAGGAATAGATCTCCCATTACCTACTTTCAGTATATCTTTCCCCCCTTTTTGTTGCTATTTTTTATTTTATAGCCAGTTTTTCCTTAAGTTTCCTTACTTTCCTTGTAATTGGTGGATTTTAGAATATCAGTTTTATTTATTTTTATTCTGCCTTTATTAACTTAATGTGGAAAATATACACAATATTCCTTTCTCCTATTTTTCCCACAACAACAATCCCATGAGGTGGATTAGGCAAAGTGAGAAAAGGTGACTAGCCCAAAGTCATTTAGCCAGCTTTCATGCCTAAGGCTGGATTAGAATTTACAGTCTCCTTATTTCTAGGCCAGCACTTTAACCACTATACCAAACTGGTTCTCATCAATAGTTTAGAACAGTATTAAGTCAACTCCTCTCTCTTTCCTTTCAGAGTTGAATCTGGAAAAACAGGTTGTTTTTCACCTAAAATCAGCCGGAAAGAAGTGGTACGCAGGTCATTACGATTAAAGTTTATTCTTGGAAGAAGCAACAGACAGGTATTATATATAACCATATTTTGCTCCTTGATATAAATAGTAACTTCTATAAACTCTATTGTACCACTTTTCACATAGAGATACATACCCCAAAATAATTAATTACAACTGGTTAATGATTGGAAGTTGAAAATAGCAGTTTGATCTGTTTCCTAGAAGCCCAATTTCATAATTTTAGGCTAGTAACAATCTTTTGCAAATTATTTTTCCTGGTTTATTATTTATAATAAAGGTGAAGGGTAATTCAATCTGTCATGTAGTAGAAGATGTGTGGTAAATATTCCCAAATTCTGAAGAATTGCTTATTGACATCTCCATGAAGATGTTTGCTATTTTTCTGATTTAAACTTACCTGTTCTTAATAGTTAGTATTTATCATTTAGCAATTTACTGTACTTCAATCTTGCTTTCATTCCTTTTTCCTTGTCCTCCTGTTCATATTGGCCAATGTCTGCTAGTCTATTCTGTCTTATGGTGTGTCTTCCTGTTAGAAATCCCAGGTGGTCTCTATGTTTGTGACAATGTAGAAGATTAGAAGAAATCTGATTAAAATTGGGTCAAACCTTTTTTATTTTAAGAATACTGCAATGGAGCATGAAGATACCAACAGAGCTGAAAACATTGGTCACCGACTTGCTGGTCATCAAGATAAAGAAAATGAAGTGGGAACTATGAAGTCTGCAGCATTGTTAAGCCCATGTGTTGGTAAGTCTATAATTAAAATGTAAATACAGTGAAACCTTGATATAGCAAACCTTTCTCAGTAGTAGTTAGTAATACTGTGTTGCACTACATTATAGAGTGAAGGTTTAGGGTAAAATGTGAAATTTAAATGTTAATTGCATTTTATATTCTGTTTCTATTGTAACCAAGTACTTTCCAGATTCTTGGACCTCAATAGCATAACTGACACAGGGAGCTTTCAGGACTGTAGCTCATTATATTCTCAATTCTTGATCTAAACTATTGTTTTATAAGCTCTATTTGGTTGAAGAATGGCATACAAAATCTATATAATAAAATGTCATGAAAACCTTTAAGGTTAATCATGCCTGCTACATGTCAATCTTCCAACAATTATTGGATTAACATGCATTTCTATAATAAGATGACAACCATACCTCTTTTTCTCTTTGCTATCAGTTTTCTGCAATGTTTGGCTATCTTGTGGGACGCTTTGAATTTAAGAAATTTACTATTACTCACTATTAGAACTGAGGTCTTTCTCAGTAGTTTACCGATAAGGCCAAGATGGGCTGAGTCAACTTCAACTGTCCCTTTTTCAAATGAGACTAATGCATTTACAATTGGGAAGGATCAGTCCACAGACATACCATATGACATCAATTATAAGATGCACTCTTATTTTTTCTAAGTTAGAAATAAAAAAAAAATGCCCTTTATCCTGGTAAGATGCCATCGAATATAAGACGCACCATGAATACAGAGACACCAAGATAAGAAAAAGCAAGCATCTTATAATCAATGTAATATGATATGTTCAGATTTGCACTTCAGAACAAAAGTGAATATTTCTGGTCATGTACTGAGATATAAAGCAATTACAAATGATTTTTCTACCATGTTTTCCCGAAAATAAGACATTCTCCGAAAATAAGACCTACTTACATTTTTGCCTCTTGGTGGAATATAAGGCATCCCCGAAAATAAGACCTTCCCGGGAAACATGGTAGATGGCCCAATCCCGAATAACACCCGGCTCGCCCCTCCCTGCTAACCCCGGGCGCTCCTTTCCTCATGCAAAATAACTTCATATAGGAGAGACAGTGAGGCATACGTGGCTGGGCTGCTTCCACGGCTCCGAATTCTCCTGTACGGCTACCGGAAGCGCTTCCAAAGTGTTTTATAGCTGACTGAAAGCGCGCAAATTCAAAGCCCTGGAGTTTTCCGGCCAGCCAATCTATCTGCAGTCCTGACTTATCCATGAGGTAAGGAGCGCCCGGGTACAGCAGGTATGGGGGAGCCAAATGTTATTCGGGTGTGGGGGTGGCCGATTTACCGTGTAAATAAGACCTAGCGCTCCTTTGGGAGCAAAAATTAATATAAGACTGTCTTATTTTCGGGAAAACACGGTAGTATGTTTCTATTTCACACTTCAGTTTTAAATATACATTCCAAATATATAGAATTATTCTGTGGAGATTGTTTCATTTTCCAAACATTAAGATTTTTGTTCCTTCCTTCATAATCCATGTATGGTGCTAGAATTAACATGGGAGAAGCACAATGTGTCCTCAAGAAGAGATTAGAATGGCATGATATATGTTCTTTTGAAACTAGTCCACTAATGGGTCTTTTTATTCTTAGTAACCCTTGCAGGCCAGTGATGTTATAATAGTGATGTTATAAAAGCAGGAATGTTATCAGGAATTATAATATTAATGTTCATTTAATGTGTATAATTTTGATTTTGCTGATTTTTTTTAAAGTATCTATTTTTTAAGGTTTGAAAAACTTCAGCAAGTCAGAAGAAAACTTACAAATTCCAAACCGCCATACTGCAGCAAACGATCGAATGTCTTGGATTGGTCCTGCAACCACAGACTGTCAGGAGACCAGAATTTCACTAATGAGATGTCTTGAAACAGAAATCTCTTCTTCTGAAACTGCTCTTGCCAATAGAAACCCATTAGTTATTCCTACTGAGCCTGTGTTTGCAAGGAGTGAATGTGATAGCAATAAACAAAAAGCATCTTTTTGTGACGATGAAAACAATGTAGCTGAACACATGCTACTGAGAATTAAGAAAGCGTTTTCTGAATCTGGAAGCAACCTTCGTGATTTATATGAAACAGAACCTTCACCATCAAATTTACTAAAATTCAAGAACCCAGAACTAAAATTAAAGGAAGATTCCTTTAAAACAACAGATCAGAAAAAAGATGTCAAGCAGGAACCTCAGTTTGCAAAATCAGTCACTAAATCAAATACCATTGATCAGGTCAATGTTATTAATGAAAGCTTCCAAAATAATAAGAGTGATCATCCAATCCATATTTTAAACCAAAGTGATAGATTAGAACAAGAAGACCAGTTGATTTCATCTCCTATTATTCAATTAAGTAGCATAAATAATGTGCAGAAGAAGACAGTGGAATCAAAGAAGCAATCTATCTCTGAAAAAAAGGAATCTAAATGCTGTAATCCAAAGAAAGAAACCTCTTTCTCAGAAGATGGAGATAAAAATGACCCACTGTTTCTTCAAATGGAATCCTATGAGAAATCTAAATCTTCCCCTTCAGGAAAAGTGGCTGATCATATACATTGGTTCAACAGACTTTCAATAAAAGAATCATATTCTGCAACCAGAAGTAAGCCAGTGCTTAAGTTTCAACGTACCCCAGTACGTCAGTCTGTAAGGAGAATAAATTCCCTCTTGGAAACTCGTAAACAGTCAGCTACTTGTAAAAAAGCTGGTGATGGCTGCACTTCTCTTGCTAAATCAGCAAGCTATGAAACTGCATTGTCGTCCTATGCAGTAACTACAGATAATTCATTGACAAATTCACTACCTTCTAATCTGACATGCAAAGAAAAGCACGATCAGTTGAGTCTGTTTCCCAAATCCTATCCTCCCTTAATATATTCATCAGAGCAAACCATCAAAGAGACATTGAATAATAATTCCAAATCTGTCCTTGAGGACTTAACTAACCACAAAGCACCAAAAACTATTGTGAAAATGAGCACAAGCTTAAATGCTTCAGTGGGTACACCTGATAAATATGTTCTCAGGAAAATGACAGGAAAAAAGTCTCGGTATAGAGGATCGCCAAAAAACCCAATCCCTACAGCAAAACTTCTTCCAACTGCCAAGCCTCTTGACTTATAACGATTTGATCCCAGCCATATTTCTGTGCTTTTATATCTAAGTTTGTAAATGTAGAACTGCAAGTGTTGGATCCAGAATCTGCTCTCCATGGAAGACGACTTTGTTCAGAGAGAGCTCTCACTGATGAAAGTTGTTGGTTTCACTTTCTCTTCCTCTGAAGTCATTTATGTTTTCCAAAATCTGCACAGGACTGAGGAATTCTCCAGAACAGTAAAGCAAATGTTGCTGTGTTGTGCAGAGGAGCAAAGAACATTCTGAGTACAACTACACTCACAATATTCTTGCTGGCAGAAAAGCTAAATCCAACATTTATCTTTCGTTAAATTGTCTTAAGAATGTCTCTTTCTTGAATTTATTTGGGACTGAAACTTGAAGTTCTGTTGAGTGAATGAAGCTTGAATAAGTTCTGCTGAGTAGCATTTTTTTAGAGAGCCCTAATTTTGGTACTTGTTTTTATGTTTTACCAAACTTTATGGATGAGAACTTGAAAGGGCTGCTAACTATTACTTAACTCAAAGATAAGGATCTGTTTCTAGAAAACAAAAAGCTTAATACTACATTTGTAAAATACTTAATTTACGAGGTTAAATTTTGCAATGTGTCCTGCTTTTTTGTAATCGGTTATCTAGAAGGGTTGTATTTGTAAAAAAAAAATGGTAATTTAAGTCCTCTATGGCAGCAGCAAATGTACGTTATCCATACTTTGGCCAGGTGCACTTTTTATTAACTCAAAACAAATGGTGAATGTTAGGTGAATGTATCAAATCATCAAATGTTCTTACAATTGGAGTGGAGGTGAATTGAGAATCCTAGCGCAGCAAATGGAAGAATGTTCCAGAGCTGCTGAATGGATGTTATTGTCTATGTTTTGTCCTGAGAGAGAGGGGGGAGTAGAAGGATAGTGAAAGAGATTGCTAGTTTTTTTTTTATAACTGTACTATAATATAGACTATTGTATAATTCATAAAGAGTGTTATGTGATTGAGATACATTGTATAAAGCCATACTGTTTAGATGCACATTTTGATCAACCCGCTCTATTGAAATGATTCAAAATTGTTGTCTACTATATATAAATTATTTAAACTTGAAATTAAGTTTTAGAGTTTTAGTGTAGTTTGGGGAGTAGAATGCTAAAAACTCTTACCTTTGAAATAAAAAAGCTTTCCCCTTCCTATATTGTATATGCCATATTAAGATTTTTTTTACATATCTATGTATATACTGCCTTTATGAAAAGCTGTTTACGTCCAGCTGATGTTGAAAAAGTCCGCAATACTGCTTTGGTAATTACATTGATACATTTTTTTAAAATGCTATTTCCTTCAGGATACTAAACATGCCTAGAAAAGAGGGTGCTAGTATTTGAAAAACCATTACTCAAAGCTTCGACCAACTATGAATATTATAGAGCAAAGAGTGAATCAGTTATTTGCAAACAATGGATTGACTATCTATTTTAAGTGACTTTGTGGAGTCTTTATAACAATAGGCCGGGACATAATAAATATGTGCAATTGGAGGTCTGTTAATGAAACTGACCTACAATAAATCCAGTGATTCGGGTTTTAGATTTATGCCCCTCCCCTCCTAAATCAATTGCAAACATTTTCTGGTTTCACATGCCTTGCCCAATATGCTTGGTCGTTTTACACTAGCCCATTCTATGGTAAAGTTAAAATTCTAAGAAAACTTGTTAAATGATATTTCACCTTCTTAACTACAAAGGATGCAGCCAGCTTTGATACAGTGAAACTTTCTGCTGAGACATACATTTTCACAAAATAAGGTTCAGAATTTTCATTACTATAGGATATTGAATGATTACAATCACATGAATCATAATGTAGTCTGTTTTTTCACTGTCTTATAGTTTATTAACAAGCTTTATCATTTCCATATCACAATGCAACATTCCCTGCCAGTAGTAAAAATAGCAGTGGTCATTTTGGATAAATTTGACCAATATACCAAAAGCACAGGAAAACTCCACATTTACTCATACTACTATGTAAGTCCCAAATGTGCTTTTTCAAAAGGCAACTGGACTCTTTGTTTTTCCTTGAAGATGTTTCATTTCTCATCCAAGACGCTTCTTGGATAAGAAGCGAAATATTTTCAGAGAAATTTAGTTGTCTTTTGAAAAGGCACCTTTGGGGCAACCATGACCTGGATAACTGAGAATCTCCATAGACATTTAAGTTAAGACTTAACTTACATAGTCTTACAGACCCTGCCAACTAGGATTCCACCATCTAGAGAATATCACCTCCAGGGAAGTATTGGTTTCAGGCTTCTCAACTATGGTCTCAGTCCTTATAATCTGGATCTGACCCCCCCACAACTTACTACATTTCCACAGAGCCAATAAAAATATGCCTCTTCAGTTAGTATTTGAAGATGAATAACATTATGCTGATGGCAGTTTGCTGTAGTGGTTTAAGACACCAGGTGAGAAACTTGGGCATGAAGATAGTTGACTTGACTAGTCATTCCTTGGGCCTAGGAAGCAAGCAATAGCAAATCACTTCTGAAAATGTCAATAAAAATGCAGGAGTCTCTTCAGATGATCTCTCAGGAGTCAAAACTGACACAGATAATAATGCAAAGGGTAATGCATTTGATTGCTTGGTTACATTAACTGCTTTTTGTTTATTTTCTGAAAATACTGCAAGCCACCAAGTCTGAAAATATAATGATACATAAATTGTAATATTTATACCACCCTTCGGGAGAAGGGCGGTATACAAATTTTGAAAAATAAAAAAATAAAATAAATAATAAACATCTCAAAAATAATCCTATATTGAAAATTAGAAGTACATAAAATACATATGGGATGTCCAAATAAAATGAAATAGCATTAAATGTGGAGATTTTTTATTCTTCAAGAAATAGAAGATGTTCCTTGCTTAAATCCATGCTGCTGCTGAAATTTTTTCCCCTTATTTTCAAATCTCCTCACAACAGAAAAAATTAAGTGTGAATGACATGCTAGTAGGAAGTGGCACCTACTCTCAACTTGTGTTAGAAAAAAGTCACAGGTTTTCCCATCAATGTAATAAGATCTATTCCTTTCACATATTTTTCAACAGCAGCATAATTATGATTTTTACACTGGTAAAGTGATCATTAACCAAACAGAATAGTGTATGTTTCATGCACCATTCTAATCCACAGTTTATCCTGTGCATTGTTGAATAAATGCAAATTGCTGAATTCAAGCAACATGCTAAGCCAAAGCAAATTGCACTTTGACTTAATGTGATGAACAAATCAAGTGGTAGGAATTTAATAACTTTAACCCTATTCAGGAAATACATTTGATTCTCTTGAAACTCTGTGTTGAACTTTGGCAAACACATTAATTATATGGAACCAATACTGGCTGGAAGGTATGAAATCCTTTATTTTGTACTAAAATAAAATATATTGATACTGAGTCATATACTGAATGGAAAGAATATCCTAATAGCATCATAGTCTAATAGCACCATAGAGCTCACATCTTTTAAGCACATACTTTTGAATCCTATGTGGCCATTGGTTACAATAGCCAGCCACCATGGCTAATATTAAAAATTCAGAAACTAAAGGCCACACTTCTGAAAGGCACCAATACAGAACTGCAGCTACAGTAAATAATGTGGATGGGACTGAAAGGATCCATGTTCAAATCTCATTGGGTTATCTTTTTGATCCTGAACAAATCATATTTCAGCCTAACATCCTAGACTCAGGAGAAAGAGGGGTGGAGAGTTCCTTGAGACAGAAAAGCCAAAATAATAGTAAAGTATGTGAGGCTGGAAAGAAAATTATATTTGCTCAACTGTCTTCAATTTAAGATGGCAATTCTACTTCAAAACATTTACACTACCGGGAGAAGGCTGGCGTTTGCCAACTTACTTAGATTTCATTTATATAAATGAAATCATATTTATGCATCCATCTACCTGGAAGGATCAACTCCAAAGAGATTAGCAAAAAGCAGACAAAGCCTGCTTTGGGCATCCTTGCTTTGGGGGCCTTCCCCGCCGCCGCCTGCGCAATGGGAAGTGAGAAGCCCAGCTGTCAAGGGTTGCGGTCTGCCTCCGGGAATCCTGGCAACCATTCACGCACCCGCCACGGACGGAAGGAAAAGCACAGCAAGGACGCGAGCGGGGGGGGGGGGAGGAAAAGCGGTGACCACGGAGCTCCCCCATCGCCCGCGTCTCCTCTGGCGCTGTGCCTGGGCAAGCAAGCCGCGCTCGGGCGAGAAGAGAGCGCAGCCATCGCGGTCGCCGGATCGAAGCGGTGAGTGCAACGCGCGGCCGTCCTTGACAGCCGCAGGGATGCCGGGGCGGCCGAGAGTGAGGGAAGGGGCTGAGGGCGATGGCGGGCTACGATTTTTATACCATGAGCCATCTGCCATGGAAAGAGGGCGCCGTGACTGGCTATTCCTGACTCTTATTTATTGTTAGCATCGTTCTCAATTTTATGGCATGATGGTCTTTTAAAAAAAAAATTTTGGTGCAAGAGAAATAATGCAGCCCTGGGAGGAGTTGAATAGAAAGGCAAGGGGAAAGGGGGGGGGTCACACCGACCTTTATTCTTAGCTGATGCCTATCTTCTCTTTATTTGAGGAAATATAGCAAGAGAAGAAATGCATCTGGAAACCAGTTAAGGTGGAAATAGTCAAATGACCACAAATCCTGTTTGTAACATCTTAAAATGAATATTAATATTTCCCCATGTGCGCTCTTATCTCCCTCAGCCCCTCTCTCTTATAATAATAAGCGTGCATATGCTGGGCTTAATAGGACACGACTTTCCCCAGCATGCATTGTGAAAAAGCCGAATTGAAGGTTTGGTTGGGGATGCTTAGGAGCGCAAGGCTGACATCAGCTTCGTTTGTTAGATTTTCTCTGATTAATCACTGCTGCCTTTAAGAGGAATCTCACTTTTTTTCTTTAGAGAGAACCAAACAGAGCCTCCCGCCTCGAGGAAGCAAAGCCAAATGGGGGCAGAAAGGCAAAGAGAGGATAATATTTAATTGACGTGGGGAATATGATAGGCTCTCAGCCTCTTGACGTATTTGAGAAGCTGTTTTCTAGCCTTCCCAAATTAAGTGCAAGCACAGCTCGGAAAAGAGGCAGAGCACCGTAATATTTCATTGGAAAGTGACTGATGTTTAGAAACAGACTAGGACCAAAATTTGAAATCCTATTAACTTAGAAATGAGAAGCCCAAAATCTAAGATCCCAGCCTCTTTGCATTTGCTAAAGCCTCTCAGAACCACAAAGCTGACAACTAAACAAAGAAAACCTGGTAAGAATTCAGTGAACAGACTGCAGGCTTCCTCATAAAGCCTCTGAGAAGCTGAATGGCAGCTTTCAAATTGATTTTACTAGACCATTACTTACCTTCCAGTTCATTTGGAAATGGATAATAATGAACTTGACTTTTGATGTGTGTTGTAATGTTGGCTTAAAATCCCATTGTATATTGTTCTACAGCAGCCTTTCCCAAATGTCTGCTTCACTGGACCAGAATATAATTCTGATGTTGGGGGAAAGGAGGAACATAGCATTTCATTTCATCATTCATTGAGTTCCTTGTTGTTCTGGCATAGGTTACAGAATATAGATGGGTTTCGCCATGACTTCAACCTTGCTCTGCAGCCTGTTACTTCTGCTGGCCTGTAGCCTGGCTTTGACGTTCAGTCACAGTGCTAGGAGTCCAGACAGAGTTTCTGAAGCTGACATCCAAAGACTTCTGCATGGTGTGATGGAACAGTTGGGCATTGCAAGACCAAGAGTAGAATATCCAGCCCATCAAGCAATGAATCTCATAGGCCCACAAAATATTGAAGGTAAACATTTATTTCTCTGAATTATTAATGAAATTATTATTTTAAAGACATTATTGACATTCTATCCTGATTGTCCCCAAACGTATGACCCTCCAGATCTTTTGGACTGCTGCTTCCAGAAGTCTCAGCCAGCCTAGGAACATCTTTATAGCTTTTATAGTACCCCATATTTTATATACTAGGGAATTACATAAAATCCTTGATCTGGTGATTTCCAGATTGGACAAAAGTGTTCATATTTCCAAGAAAACAGAGCCAACAAACCTGGTGGCTAGAATTATATATAAAAAACGTAATATCTACAGCACTAAAAGTTAAAAAATATATAAAACAAAAGTTCCATATCAATCAGTTCAATAAACAAAGTTATTTAAAATGACCAAGAAATCTAATAGATTTTGAGTCGTCAAAATGTAATGTAATGCAAGTTTATATAATACACTGGTATCAGTTGTGAGGAAGCCATTTCACAACAGATCATTGCAATATAAAGATGATGCTGCCCCTTCCCATCCAAACCCTTACACACACACACACCCATCGTGATATATATATGAGATGTATGTCTGTACTGCTATATTCTGTAATCTTATGGATACATTTAGGTGAATTTTAGAAACTCAAGCTTCACTAAAAAAAAAATATCTGGGACAGTTATCAGGGAGTCTGATTTTGACCATGGGCAATTAAAACACTCACTATATAGAGCTGAGTGAGAAGTAAACATTATCAGAACTACTCCCTGATTACTGTCCCAGATTAATTTTTAGTGAACTTTGTGTTTCTAAAATCCAGTTAAATGTATGTATGGGATTCAGGCATGTTGAATAGAAGTTTTTTAAAAATATATTCCAACCGGCTTTCTGAATAAATGCTGTGTTGTTCTTTGTTTCACCATTAGGTGGCTGTTGAGTACTGGATGTACAAACTAGAAACCGGCTTAAAACTGTATTTTATACATTTTAATCAGCAGATGGCACACTGCCTCTTAAGAATTGGGTGGAAGCCAAATGGTTTTATAAGGGTGTAATGGAATAACATCTAAGTTGTTTGCAGTACAAATCATTCTATGTTAACAGCAATTTATCTGCTACTAACACAGTTTCTTTGGAAGATTTCTTTTCATCCTTTTACAAGAAAAAGTAAGTAAGCATATCAGAGATGTCAGTGGACCTACTTTATACTTATATTGCTGTGTAAAGTCACTCAAGGTCATTAGCCTATCTAGAAATAACCTTAATAACCCTCAGTGAGATTTGTTTCCTATAAGGCTATATTACATTGTAATATTTAATGGAAAGTGCTATATACAAGATAATGGAGACAAAATCATAATCAAGCAGTTGACTGGTAGAAGAATCCTTATATGTGTTGATTACGTGATTCTTTTTTTAAAATTCTGTAACCTTCCACCATTTACATCACTTACAGAACTTGCCCGTCTGCAAAGCTTGCTAGGAAGAACAAAATTTCTAAAACAAATTGCTTAAGAAATAAGAACAGATGTTTGATATAGAGCCTTTGAGTTCCTTTTATCATATAAGGCAGTCTTCTCAACCTTTGCAAAACGGCGATTCCCCCACTCTATGATTAAAAGCAATTATAGTACTTCATCACATTTATAGTTAGGTGAGGGTGAAATATACTGTTTATTTTTTAATAATTCAATTTTAATCTCTGCATCACAGACATTTTCAAACATTAGGATGCCAAAGCTGTCCCCAGTAGGCTTGCCAGGCAAAAGGAAGCAGATTTTGGAAGTGACTCCCTGCTGGCTTTGCTTTTTTTTTGTCTTGCATAACTCTGAACCTAAAAAAATGGCAATCCTGGGTGGTCATAACCCACATTTTCTGAATCCTTAAAATGTATAACAAAGTAGCAGACTGTCATGCATATCAATGCATCACTAGTTTCATACATCTTTGGAGAATCATTTCCATCAATTGTATATATTTTAGAGAAACCCTGGGGAAAATAAATTTTCCAGAACTGAGACAGAAAAGGGGATGATGTGTATGGTGATTCCAGTTACCAAGTTGGCATAGATAGTGGGGGCAGAGGTGGGGTGTGAGAGAGATATTGTGACAACTTTAAAACTAATTTTCAGGAAGTCTTAGCAAGTGCTCCTGTATACAGTTTGGTAGCATGTACTAACTAGAGATAAGACTAGAGAATCTATGGGTGACTAAGGCTTTGCAGAATCAACTCTTGGTGCATTCAATTGTTACTCCCCTAAGCTACTCTTTTCCAGCCACTATTTCCTGATTTATCAAGTAGGCAATTCTTCAATGTTATGATAGCAAGTGTTGCATTCCACCCCGCATTATTTTTATTCTGGATTTGCGAAGTTCCAGTAAGCCTAACATCAAAAATACAGTGTAAGAAGGAATGGGGTGTTTGAATTACTGTCTGAAAGAAAGCAATCAGAGCCTGCATCTGCCATTCTTCTCCTTCACAAGATAAACAGTTTGTGATGTTTTGTGAAGAACATGGTTTGCACAATCCATGAATGTATTCAAGAGTGCAGGAATAAGACATTAACATCAGATTTTTTTTTACTGTCTTCTGGGAAAAAAGGTGAGGTGACGACTTGTGGAATCTTGAACTGAAAGAAGCTATAATATATACTGGTAGAAAAAAAATAACTTGGTGTGTTATTCAGGGAAATGTTGGCAAACATTTAAATAAGGGAAGTTCCAAAGTAAAGGTAAAAAGTATTACTTCACAGAAAGAGTACTGGAAGCTTGGAAGTAGTAGGTCAATCATCAATAATTGAGCTTAAAATGCATGGAATAAATATATGTCTATCATCCAACAAAAGATTAAAAACATATAAAAAATAAAAAGATAATAAAATATTAACTAAATAAATACAATTAAAAAATAAAAAACAAACAAAAACTCAAAGGACAGACTCGATGGACCACTGGATCTTTTTATGCCATTAATTTTCTCTGTTTCTATATTAAAGGCATAAAATAAAATATATAAAATAAAAATGCCAAGAAGTGCCCACATTGGTCAATCCTCTGTGAGGCCTAATAGCCAATTTTACAAAATTCCACCACGCAAAAAGAGGGACATGATAGAAACAGTTTTTTTCCATGCAATTTTAAAAGTGTGCACTAGCCACTATAAAGTAGCCAGGTATATGGAACGAACCCAGATACACTGTCCGGTAGAAACTGGGACTTTAAGTCAATGTTGATTCCTGGCAACTGCTTGGATTATCCCCTGTGGTTTTTCTGGCAATATTTGTGGAAATGGTTTGCCTTTGCCTTTTTCCTAAGGATGAGAGAGAGTGACACCTAGCTGGCATTGTGTTTAAGGTGGAACTAAAACTCACAGTCTCCCAGCTAATAGCCTGGTGCCTTAATCACGACACCAAACTGGGTTTCTGCACCAAATCTGTTCTTGTAAATTGTTACACAAAGAGGGTGCACTGGGAAGTCAAGTGCCCCAACCAGAACTTCACCTTCCAATGACCCTCACCTAATTTCCCTATCACAAGAGCCACCACAAGACCAACTCCTTATGCAACCCACCTCTGACCCCAAGACTCATCACTAGACCCTCCTCTGAGGTGACCCACCAACCACGCCTGCCAACCACACCAAGCACTATATAAACAGACCACCAACACTGATATCCCTTAAAAATTTGCTGAAGAGGGGCAACGAAACATTTGGAAACCAACCCACAAGCTCGGAGAACGAACCTCCACTCTCCTATACCTGAGCTGCAGATATTCATCACTATTGCGAAGTATATATAATACTAAAAGCAGAAGCTGAGGAAACCTGTAATGCTCTCTTACATGGGACTTCCCTTGGGTTGCGTCCGGAAGCTCCAACTGGTACAGAATGCGGCTGTGCGGGGGGTTATGGGGGCCAATGGTAGGACCCATGTGGCCCCCCTCCTGAGCGAGTTGCACAGGTTGCCGGTGGGCTTCCGGGTGCGCTTCAAGGTGCTTGTTATGACCTTTAAAGCACTCCATGACTTAGGATTCAGTTATCTACAGGACTGCATTCTGCCAGCGAATACCTCCCACTGACCTGTTCGCTCTCACAGAAAGGGCCTTCTCAGGGTGCCGCCGGCCAGACAATGCCGCCTGGCGACCCCCAGGGGAGAACCTTCTCTGTGGCAGCTCCCACCCTCTGGAATGACCTCCCCTCCCCGAGATTCGCATTATCTCGGAACTCCATGCTTTCCACCATGCTACAAAAACCTGCCTCTTCATTCAGGCTGGTTTGGTCTAATCACGCCTTTCCCCATTTTAATATGATAGAATTTTAAATATTTTAAATTTTAGATCTGGCCGAAATTGGTTGTATTTTCCCGGGTTTTTAAATTTAACCTTAGATATTGTATTATTTTAAACTACTTCTTAAATTGTCTTTGTCATATTTAATGTGTTTTAAATGGCTATACACCGCCCTGGGTCCCTTCGGGGAGAAGGGCGGTATAAAAATGTAAACAAATAAATAAAATAAATAAAAATAAACCTTAGCTAGTTTACACTGAGACCATTCATTTTTTTCGTATCTTTCTATCCTGGTAAACTATACCTGTTTTCACCACTTTCATTTGCCACTTTATATCATAGCTTTATTTTTTTTAGACTCTTATAGGTTCTCTCATTTTAACAATTATGTTGTTGCTTTCTGCCTTTGCTGACCATGGTTTAATTTTAGTTTCAAGTGCCTAGCGTAAATGTAGCAACTAACTAGATATGTCATTGTCTGAAGAGAAATGAGTATGGAATGATATTAAGAAGAAGCAGAGATTTTATGCCCTGCTTAAGTGATCTCCATTGAAGTTAGGAAAAGAACATAAGCCTTGATTTAGCTGTTTAATCAAATTAATGAAAAAGATTCTATTTTTTTTCAAACTCATGAAAAAGACGTGTGTGTGTGTGTGTGTGTGTGTGTGTGTGTGTGTGTGTGTGTGTGTGTGTGTGAAATTCTGTGTCTATTAGGTGGTGCCCATGAAGGTTTCCAGCATTTGGGTCCTTATGGAAATATTCCAAATATTGTAGCTGAGCTGACGGGTGATAACATACCAAAGGATTTCAGTGAAGATCAGGGATATCCGGATCCTCCAAATCCTTGCCCAATTGGAAAAACAGGTAAGTTGCACGAATTCAATACAGGATTTGATGTAGCTCAGTACTGAGGAACTACCCTGTTTCCCCGAAAGTAAAACATCCTCCAAAAATAAGAACTACTTACAGTTTTGCCTCTCAGTGAAATATAAGGCATCCCCCGAATATACGACTTCCCCGATAATAAGGCCTTGGACTTCTGATTCTGGGCGGCCTCGGTGGAAAAATAAGACATCCCCCGAAAATAAGACCTAGCACATCTTTAGGTGCAAAAATTAATATAAGACAGTGTCTTATTTTCGGGGAAACATGGTAGATCTAAATTATACTATGAAATAATCCAGGATTTTTTCATCAGAAAAATTACATGCACCGTTATACAAATTAGCAATAGCAGTTAAACTTATATATTGCTTCACAGTGCTTTATAGCCCTCTCTAAGCGGTTTACAGAAATCAGCATATTGCCCCCAACAATCTGGGTCCTCATTTGACCGACCTCTGAAATATGGAAGGCTGAGTCAACCTTGAGCTAGTGGGACTCGAACTGCTGAACTTACTGACAGCCGACTGTTAACAAAAGTAGAATGCAGTACTGCACTCCAATGATGGCAGTTTTTTCCCTGGTTGCATCTGCTCTGCTTGTTCACCTTGAAAAATGGGAGATGATTAAACAGGAGAAAAATGTGTTTTATTATGAGATGAAATGTTTCTGTTGTTGCTCCATTTTTGTTTTTTTTCTGACGACAGCGAAGAGAAAAGATTTACATGGGTTAGAACTTTACATGTTTTAAATATGTCTCAGAAAATCTTTGTCTTGTGGAACGAAAAAATCAGAGACATAATTGAAGAAAAGAGCAATGGCATTGTTGCTTTCCCTGTCTGCGGGTTGGTTAGGCTTTTAAAAGTACCTTTTAAAGGTCTGTACTAAACCTATCTTCAGCTTACAAAACCTGCTCCTTTGCTTTTAATACAGTGATGGGAAATCATAGCTCTGGTTATGACATTTTGCAATAAACTTAATGTTAGTCTTTCGCTGAAGTTCCTGCTGTTTCATATCAATAGTTAGAACCACATTATGCACTCAGCAGAATCTCCATGGATTTCAGGAGCTATAAAAAAGCTTAAGGACTTATATGCGTAACAGCTGTAGGCCATGTTGCTGTTACTGCTGCTACTGTAGAAGCTCTTTCTACAAACTTCAGCTTGATTATAGACCTGTGCTACTTGCTTATTGGAATTGGGGTAGTTTCGGAATTGCAATTGATCTTTGGCTTCACAGAACTAAAAATGCCAAAAGAGCTATGAGGACCCAGTGACATAATGAGGCTAAATGTTTCCCTGTGTAGTAAGAATCTTATCTTCTCCCGCTTCATTTTGTTGTTTCTTAAGACTCATTTATAGTTATCAGTATTCTGTTCCTCACAACAGCGGTAGACATATTATTGAATTGCACTAAGTTACACCTTAGCTCTCAAGTTATGAAACATTTGACATTTTCCTGGTATGCCGTAAAAGATTTTCTTTGCACGAAGCTGAACAATTTCAGGTCACTCTTCTAGGGTAGAGCAATTCCCCATCAGCTGAACACCACAAAGCCTCGAGAAGATGGATGCCGGTTCAGAAGAATATTGTTATTCAGTAGCTGTGCTCTGTAATGGTATATTGGGAATGTGTTTTTACCTGAGACATTGTGACTCCAGACATCTGGACTAGAATTCCTTCAACATGAAAGGAGATGAAATGTCAGTGGCCAGATTAATCTTTGTTTGCCGCATTTTGTTTCCATTGTTTTTAATTTGGGGGAATGTACCTGCTCTGGCAGTTTATTTTGGTATGCTAATTCAAGAAAGAGAGTCAGTTTGGTCTAGTCAGGTTAAGACAGCAGCCTAGAAAGCAGGAAACTGGAAGTTCTAGTCTAGAACTAGAATAAAAGTTGGCTGGGTGACCTTGGACCAGTCACGGTCTCCCAAGCCAACTCACCTGATAGGGTTGGTGTTGTGTGGAAAATAGAAGGAAGGTGAATTAGGTATGTTTGGCATCTTGGGTTATTTATAAAAATAATAAAGATGGGATAAAAAAATCTAAAAAAATAAACCTCAAGTAGTAAGAAGAATCCTATACTTTCTTCCCGTATGGTAGAAGTTTCTTGTGATTTAATGCCCTTGAGTTTATTGCTAACTTTCTTTTTTCAGGTCTTATTTTCATCAGAGCTATAGCTGAGAGCTGCTCCTGCAGCTAATCCTACAGATGATAATGGATTGGAAGGAAAACTCTGAAGAATTTAATGACATTTAAAACCACCATTCTTCTTTTCTTGGTACTACATAAACTGAGGCAAGAAGAGTTAGTTGGCCAGTCTATCTTTCTGCAATTTCTCTTCTTTCTCCTTCCTTTGCACTGATTTGCTTTTTCAATTAAGAAAGGTGGGACTCGGTTAGAACATGGATTAAGGAAATGGTTAGAAAATATTAGAGCTGGGAAAGTGTAAAAACAATCCTGGAAGAAAGTCCAAAGAGAATCAAAGATTTTCACCAGAGGGTTGAGCTTGAAGGAAATGTTTACTTTTGAACTTATTTAAATGTCCTAATGCTACGTTGGTAACAAAAACAATAAGCTTTCATTGAGAAGTTCTGTTATGGATTGTCACTCCAGTGAACTGGTTGCCTGGAATAAGCTGTTGAAGAGAAGGGAAGACAGAAGTACCAAATTGTCAAGCAAAACTCCTCCTTCTTCTTCTTCTTCTTCTTCTTCTTCTTCTTCTTCTTCTTCTTCTTCTTCTTCTTCTTCTTCTTCTTCTTCT
>JANHFO010009532.1:0-12769 GCA_032468095.1 Pareas carinatus | reverse complement strand
GTCCTCGCCGCCATTTTCTCCATTCCCTCATGTTGCCTCAGTCTCACCGCCTTGTTGTGGAAGCCCTTTGCTCTCCCAAATGGTGCCCGTGGATGTCTTCTGTGGGGAGGGCGAAGGGTCTAGAGCAGTTTCCCCCATTCAGGGGGATCGGGCATGGGCCTGTCCCCACATACTAGACCATTGGAGCCTCCTCTCTCCTGGCCCCGATGTTATGGAGGCTGCTTCCCGGCGGCCATTTTCCCCGGGTTTTCCCGCCATTTTTCTCAGGATTACCATGAGATGTGCATAAAGTAATATATAAAAAACTGCTACTAATTGCTTGTCTGGACTTCTGCAGTTGAAATATGGCAGACCTAATCAGGAAAACTGATATAAAACAAGACATTATTTTAATATTTCCTTTCTATCTTATTTGAACAAAATCTTTCTCTTCTACAAAAAAAAGAAGGAATACCTCTGTCATGACACAGATTTAAGGATATCTATTTAGTCATTCAGAATGATATACATGATCTGGTTATTGATTTTGTGGATTTCTCTCTCTCTCAAAACTATACATTACACATTGTAGATCCCTGAAACATTTCTCTTATTGCAGAGAAATAAAGAGAGATAAATATATTTCCTCTTTAGGAAGACCATGTGTGCAACTATATCTATTTCTCTGTTGTAAATCCTTATTTAATGTGCGCATAGACAAATATCCAATTAAAGGATGCAGCTATCATGGATATTGAAAAAAATACCATAATCTCTACATCAGAAGAAAATGGTTGCCAGGTTTGCTTATTTGGTATTCAGCTTCCTTCATAAAGTACATATACTACCATTATTAAGTATTTAAAGCCAGCAAAATATCCACCCCATAATAATATTCCTAGTTTCCACAAAGTAGTTCCTGAACCAGTGATGGTCAGGAGACACCCTTCCCCAGTTTCCTCTCAGACATTCTTTTATTCTGTTTTTCAAATGAAGGTCAGCTGATCCCTGGGTTTTAAGTTCCAAATAGTGGTGAGAGAGAAGGCAGAAGAGGCAGAACATCTGCTATGCTAGGATTTCACAGATACCAAAGAGATACAACTTTAGTAGGCAAAGAAAAGAAGGTTCCACAGGAGCGAATCTTGATAAAATCCAGCACTTTGGGTAACAATATGGTCTGACATAATGATGAATTATCCTGCTTCTCTGCATGTTGACTACTTTTGCTACCGCTGATGATTTTGGTATCAAAAACAACATTATTTTTAGTAAATCAGTGTCTATAATGAGACAAAGATGGTATCGGAACAGTAAATCAAACTGGAGCTGCAAGACCACTTCATCAAATGCTATAAATAATATCAGCATACAAAATTTACAAATAAAGAAATAAATATGAAACAAATGAAGTAGTGATGCTTGATGGACTGCCCAGGCAGTCTACACCACAAGCCATGCCTGGAAGCTATGAGTACTCCTGCCATCTTTGATGTCACAGAATATAGTAAAAACACTAGATCAGATTCTGTTCAGCTTAGTATTCACCCTTCCAAAATTAGTAGAAGCAAATGGGAGAAGCTTAAGGGTTACAATTTTCTGTTTTGAAGCAATTTCCTTTTGGAAGTTTTGACTTCTTAATTGTTTAACCAAAGAACCGCCCTCTTTCTTTTTTCTCCCTACGCTTGGTATTCTACTTTTATTACTTTATTCTTTTTAACTAACTGCTTATGGATTGACTATGTTTTTTTCAAAATTGTGTCAGTGTTTCATAAGAAATTCAGTTTGCTTTAGGTCACCGTAAGGAATTTTGGCTTCATGGTTATCATGGCTCTACTTTGTCAACATTTTGGAAAATAGTTTCAAAGTCTGAGCCTCTGAGACAGATAGCATTGAGTGGTAGTGACAGGACAGGCAGGGTAATATATGGCAAGTATAGGAGAACATCTAAGCATGAGAAGTTTTGTTGCAACATGTTTAATTCTTAATCTTTTTACCCACAAATCACTTTTGAACTTTAGTGTTGGAGAAGATGCAAAAGGGTAGAAGCATGGTATATTTAATATCACTACACAAATTTCTAAATTGTTTATAAATATCTGTTTACTTTATCTGAATTTCCAGAAAATATTGTGTTTTATTTATTAGAATTTTATCACACCGCTATTACTTTATAACTAATTCAAGGATCAAACATACATAATACTTCTTTCTCCTCCTATTTTCCAGCAACAATTCTGTGAGATAGATTGAGCTGAGAGAGAATGACTGGCCCAGAGTCACCCAGCCAGCTTTCAGGCCTAGGGCGGGACTAGAATTCACAGTCTCCTGGTTTCTAGGCCAGCACCTTAACCACTTCACCAAACTGGCTATGCCAGTCAGAAGACAAATTCCAAAATACATATTAGCATAATAAGCTAACTCAGGGTTCACAAAAATGTGCAAGCTTTCCAAGATCCTTAGTCCTCTTCATCGGGCAAGAAATTATTACTGCAAGTCCTAAGAAAAATGGTTAAAAGTACTAGGCATGTTTACTCTAAAGAAGAGAAGTCTAAGGACAAACATGATAGCCATATTCAAATACGTGAAGGGCTGTTACAAGGGAAAGGGTGTGAATTTATTCTTTATAGTGCAAGAAGCAATGGGTAGAAGCAGTGAAAGCTCTGTCCTGGAGTAATGGGGGCTCTATCACTGGAGATTTGCAAACAAAGATTTATCTGGGATGGTCTAAGGATTTCTGCCTTGGGCAGAGAATCAGATTAGAAGATCCCCATGGTTCGTCCCACGTTATGAAAACAATCTCATACAGACATATATTTATACACACACAGAGAGAGAAATAAAGTGCACTATTACACAGATCTCCAACCAGCATATAAAATATACAGCCTTTTAAAACAAAAGTAGAATTTTAACAGCTTTTAAAATTAAATTGAACTTATTTGTAGTAGAATACCCTATTTAAAAAAATCAACTGAAGTCAAGTAAGTGAAATGATATGTTCATATTATCCTATTGATGTTGCAATTACATCAGCTGTTGGGAAAAAAATTAAGTTAACCAACAATTCAGTTGTTTGTGGAAAATTTAGAAAAAAAATCTTGGCTTTAAGCAGGTCAATCTTGCAAAAAAAGGGAGGATTCATTCTTGATGTGGATGTGGTTTAGAAGGAAAATACAAGAACTAATTAAATTTTAAAATATTATAGCAGGGACATAGAATTAAAAAAATCTTACAAGTGCCTTTAGCTAAAGTGAAGCAGAACATGACAGAATTTTTTAAACAGAAAAACATGAAAAGAAACAAAACTGGCTGTGGACTTGTGGTAAAATTTCCCAGAAAAATGAACATTTTTGACAGTTTCTTAAAGACAAAGAGATATTTTGTAATGAATACTACTGAAAGATTCTGTTTATTACGCAGTTTGCATTTCTCTACAGTATTAACTTTATAAGCACTTGCAGATCAAATTCTTATCATAGATGATTTCATTAGCAACAAACACTTTTGAATCAGCCCAGATAATCATTGTGTACCTTGAAATATATTAAAATTCATTTATTAAGTATTGACCTAACTCTCAAATTTTCTCAAAGCTCTAATAATGGAGCAGAGTGGGAAGTAATAAAGAATATTGATTCATCCATTCAAGATCAGCAAATGACAATTCATAAAATATTATTCACTGTATTTAATTACATTTTTCAGAAGTGCCAAAGTCAGTGAATAAACTGGTCTGGCTTTCTTTTCATTCAGCCACATTAAAGAGTTCCATGTATTAAAAACTGGTTTACACATTTTAAAACCACCTTGAATTAACACTAAGATTTTCTACAAGCCAGCCATGGCTACCCTGCTCTTCTAATTTCTGTGCTATATTAAACATCATGATGATTTAATTCGTCTTATGTATGAAATATGATGTGGGAAGAAGACCTGAGCTAACCTGATCCCAAATCTAAATTCTGCAGTATGACCTGGAACCATTACATCAGTCCAGAAAACTGAAGTAAAACATGCCCAATACATATCTATTTGGTTTCTTCATCAAGATATCCATCAAAAGGAAACCCTCACCTAGTTCTCTTTGTTATCTCAGTAGCTTTTGATAATGAGTTGGGAGTTGCAGTGATTCAACTCCTTTCTCAGTTGGTGGGTTCAATCAAGGGTAATAGAAAAGGAGATGTGATCTCAGTCCCTGCTTTTCCACAAGAGCCAATACCTTCTCCATGCTTTTTAACATCTACTGTATATGAAGCCGTTGACAGAAGTCATTTAGTAATTTGGTATACAGTAATATTGGTCTGATGTGTTACCCAGCAAGAAAAATCTTGTTTTCTCATTTTTAACCAATTTCTTTAACCTTTCCAACTTAATCTTAGTCTTGGCATTAATTATACTAACCCAATCTTTTGTCATCTGCAGATTTGAAAAGATTTTCCTCTCTTTATTCAACCTGTACAGGATCCAATAAAAGTTTACAGCTCAGCCTCTACAAATCAGGTTGTACTTAGTTCATGATGGTTTAGTGAAAAATATGCTTGTTAAGCTTTGTAACAAATGAAAGGCTTAATGTTTAGATTAGTCTAATAATAGAAGCAGAAGAGATAATAAAGAAAGGAAACATGTAGCTAAGCTAAACAGAAGAACCATTGCAAGTACACATAATCAGGTGAAAAAGTTGTAAGAACAGTTTGTGCCAACTGTCTGCCTTCCAGATGAGTTGGAGTCAGTAAATATTTCCAATGTATACTAATTTTGCACTCTTCAAAATTAATCTATTACCACAATGTATAATGTCACATTATCCATTTGATCGCTAACATAGCTATTTAGCATCAGCAACGTATTGGCTTAGTTACTCTACAGAATGTATGACAGTGTTTGACAAAGAGTAGGACTTCTATGAGAAGATCAGCTGGAACTAAAAGAATGTGCAATGTTGTATCAGGGCTACTACAAAATTGGGATTGCTTAGACAAACATGATTATAGCAAATTTTATAGCAACAAAGAATAAAGAAATATTAATGGGATTTGCCTTGTTGATGCCTGAATGTTTCACAGAAAAGGAAAATTCCCAGAATATAATGTTAGTTGAGGACACAACAAAAATTTTAACAGCCATTGCTTGGCCCTCTAAAATCTCTGGCAAAGTAAGTATACCAAAAGTATAGAGATGAGTTAGCTGAATTCAGGTTTGTATTTCTGACTAGTATTTGAAATAGATTTGACTGAATGAGATACACACACAAACACAAATACATATACTGTATATGTTTTTGCTTCTGCCATTTCAACTTATTCTCATAATAATATATCAACCTTCCAAGGATACTCTATTGGTTTCATTTATAGCATCCATCCCTCTTTTCTATTGTCTTCCCATTTATTTTCCTTCACCTTAACAAGCCTATTTGTTCTTCTTGTTCATCATCCACTCACACTTCACCCGTAGGAAGTATTTGCTTTTTGATCATTGCCTTACAGAAGAAAACTGTATTTAATTTGTCCATGAATAATTGATAGCTTCTTCTTGCAGTTCCTAATATTCTTAGATTGAAACCATCCTTCAATCCATATTTCAAAATGTGTGTCTTCTGTATACCTTTTCTCAGGTGCAAGCTTCCACAACT
Organism: Pareas carinatus; assembly: GCA_032468095.1. NCBI lineage: Eukaryota > Metazoa > Chordata > Lepidosauria > Squamata > Pareidae > Pareas > Pareas carinatus. The sequence continues at coordinate 7,158 of JANHFO010009532.1, read as the reverse complement.
TAAATGTTATTATTTTACTTTACTTTAAATTTATTTTAAATTTAATTTAATTCCCCACTTGCCCCTAACCAGGGCTGTTTGAAGATGTGGTCAAACAAGTCAAGATGGCAGTTTCAGTGGCGCAATCATTGCTCTCAAGCCTGGGGCGCTTCCTGTGCCAAGGGTACCATTTCTTGGCTGTATTGATAACGGCCATGTGTCTTGCTCTGTAAGTACTCAAATTAGACATTTTAATGTTTTTTCGTGTTTTAATAGTTTTTAGTGCTCTTATTTTTAAAAAAATGTTTTTAGGATTTTAATTGTACTATGTGCTTTTGAATAGTGAGCCACCCAGAGTCCTTTTCTGAGAAGGACAGTCATACAAATCAAACAAATAAATTAATAAAAAATAAATAAATAAAAGTTCTGATGTGCATCATGCAGAACAGGCAGAGCTTGATTTTATGGGTTAAGTTGTCACCTTGACCACACTTTTTTGACCACACCTTGTGGACTTCCAGGGCCCTAAGCACAAAGTAGCCCTGTCACTTCTTTCTTCTGTTGTGTCCTTAAGAAACCACCTTCATCTCATTTCTGAGCCATGAATGAGAAACACAAACCATCCTTCCTAGAATTATTGTTAAAGTAGCTTTCATCTTAAGCGTGTAGCATTCAAAAAGAATGTAAAATCTATCCATTATCTTAGAGGTAAGGCCAGATAGCCAGTAGCTAATGAGATCAGAGCAGCTCATATTAACCATTTCATACTCTTCCAATCCTTGGTTGGCATTATCTGCCACCAACTGGAGGCTGCTGCTCTAAAGAACTGATTACAGCAGTACCATGCCAGGAACCTATTGGAACCACACTATGATGTAGCCAGCAGTACAATGAATGCTTAACTCTAAAGTCCTTTCTGATTTAGTGCAAGACTGAAAAAATGAAGTCCCTATTGTCCTGCAAGCATCATGGAAGAATCTGCAGGATAGCATTTGTCACCATTATAAAGGGAGGTGAATGCTAAGTAAGAATGCTGCTTGCAACCCAATTTTTGGGGAATTCTGATTTCCTTTTTAAAAAACTATTCAAATTAGGTTATGACTGAATGTAGAATAGGAGGTGAAGAGGCATAAGAATGAGACTAATTATGGAGAGACCCCCATCTCACTTGTTACAGCATAACTTAGGAGATATTTTCCTACTGACAGAAGACTCAACTCGTCACTTGGTCAAACTATAAATTTCTATCCGATACCATTCAAATATTTATGACATGGAATATCAAGCTTTGCAATATGCAAAACCAGGATATCACCATATCTATATGTCAGCAGACACAGCTGAGGTAGAAGAGGAAACAGCATCAGGGAGAATGATATATTTTTCTGCCAACTCAAAAATGGGGAGATAAGCATTTTAACTTAGCAGTAGAGAAAGAGTCCAGATGTAGCAATACCTCTCTAGGAGTAACCTCTTTACTTCGCCAGCATACCACCCATCCTCATCCCAGTAAAACAACCCTACCTACTGCTTCATCATCTCTAAATTCTTTAAGCATTACCTTTGTCTTCCTACTATTTAATAGTAATCCAAAATTTTTACATTTAATTTTTGTTTTTATGATGAGCTCTTCTAAATCATTCTTACCTTTAGAATGGTTTTGCCAGAAGCTCCTGCACTTACAACTCTCTGGACCTTGCCCAAGAGGTGGTGTCTTCTCAAGATGTGGGAACTACACTTGATCCATAAATAGCCCTTTCACAATGCTAATTCAGACTCCCCTCTTTTTCCATCTTGCTTTCAAAAGTATAATGGGACATCTAAAATTGTTGCAGTCAAATCTTAGATCCCTTACCATGCTATTAATACATCCTGATCTGCCCTATGCCTACCTCAAATCTAGGCTGCATGATACTAAATGTATAAATTGATTCACACTCGAACTGTAATGGTTGAGGCATCTAGAACTATGGATTTATCTCTAAACAGATTTGTTCCAGGGGAGGTAGCTTTGGTTAGTGATTAAGGCATAAAACTACAAACCAGGAGACCCTGAGGTCTAGTACCACTTTAGACCCAAAGCCAGCTGGGTGAGGAAGGAAGCCCTTGCAAATTACTTCCAAATTCTTGCCAAGAAAAATACAGGGGTTTGTCCAGTAAGTTGCACAGGCTCAAAGGCCCTTTTTAAAAAAGGCTCCACTATGCAGTTTTAAAAACCTACCAAGGCTTCTGGTTCAGGAATTTTACAGGATAAAAAGCAAGGAACTTGTTTTGATCATTATTCCAAGATAAGAGGTCATAAGCTAGAAATCTGAGGTTAGAAATTTTGCTTTTGGTAACTCGCTATGCCCCCTTACAGTGCTTCTTGTCCTGAGGATGTGGATAGATTCTTTCCACAACGTTACATAATAATAATAATAATAATAAAGAGCTGGAAACAAGGCCGCAGTGGTACTAAAAAAACCAAACAAAACAAGCGAACTGTCACATGTCCATCAGCAATTTTGTATGAGGCTCAAGAACTTAAAACTACAGAGGCAGCTACTGTAATGAGCAATCCTCACACTTCACGAAATCAGGTCTACGGTGGAATGGCATTCTTCTTCCACCCCATGGGTGTAGGAGCGGCGTGTGTTGTCTCTGTAGGCGTGAAAAGCCTCTTAGCCCAGTTCTCGCCACGCACCGCATGAACAGTAAGGGAATTGCTAGGCGTGAGTTTTTGGAGGGGGAGGCCGGGAGGGGAAAAGCGCGAATCCTGGAGGCGGCGGCGACGACGGCTGGAAGCGGTTAGGGGGTGGGTTGGGAGGCCTCAGCCAATGACACGGAGGGCCGCGCTCAGCTGGCAGGCATTTAAATGGCAGCTAGCACGCTGCCGTCCCAAGTCAGAGGCAGGAGCTGAGCGCGCCTGACGCGGGAAGAGCAACGGCGAAGCTCCAGTCACCGTCGCAGGTGAGTGCGAGTGTAGCTGGCCGGGTCCCGGCTTGGCCTTCGCCGAGGGGAGGGGGCGACGCTCCGCTTCACAGAGTTGGAAGGACCCGGCTCCAGCGTTGCTTTTTTAAGAGGAGGGCAGCCGAGCTCCACGGCGTTACTTGGGACGTGATTGCTAGGGTTGTTTTCGGAAGGCTTGGGGAACAACGCCGAGAGAAATGAGGCACGTTCTTGGCAAGTATAAACCTCTGTGTGTAAGACCCAGAGTTCAGCAGGGTTTCTTTCCAGAGCAGGCGGTAGGATTTTGGCTTCTTGCCGGCGCGGGAAAGACCGACTGTCCTGGGGAATCGGGGCTTTGGGAAAATATCTATATACTGGTGTAACAGAGGAGATTATTATTTTCTTGAGGGCTAGGTGGGAGCTTTCAAACGGAGGCTGGTGCACGTAAACTACTCGGGAGAAGAACCTTGCGGGTTTTATCCTAGGGTAGAGCCCAGGGTAGACCCGCCCGGATTACTGAAGGTAGACAATGCGCTAGCACTGATGATGTTACCTAATTGGGTAATGAAACGTCTGCAAGAAAACAAGCAAAACCCCATGCGGTCCAAGGACATCCCCCCCCACACACAATGCACTTCATGTTGTTACCTTGAGAGTAAGGGCAATTCTAGCTAAAGTAAACGCGCACTGCGTTGTGGGCATTCTCTCTTCTCTCAGACTCTGGCAGAGACCGATCCCGCATTGGGTAGCTTGGGTATGGTCTCCCTGATCTCCTTGGGCCCTTCGCTCCAGGGCAGAGTCAGCAGCCCTTACCGCGCCCCCCCCCACCCCCCGAGCTTGGTTCCAGAGCTCGCTCGCCTCGTCCTGCTGCCTGCCGAGTTACAAGGAGGACGCAACGCCCGGTAAACTCTGCCTCGAGTAAATCCTGCGATTGGTTTTAACTGGCGTCTTCCGCGTCTCAAAGGAGGCTCAGTCTGCGCGCTGGCAGTTGAATTAATAAACCAGCACCTTAATTATGGAAATTGCCCAACATTGTTTACACTCGAGTAGCTATTGCGGCCGAGTCGTAATGGTAATGATGGGAGTTGAGTTGTCTGGAAGTCGGCGGTGGGTGGCTACTGTAGCAGAAGTGGGAGATTTGAGCAAACTGTCTCGAAATGGGACCCCTGCGGAGTTTTGCAAGCTAAAAAGCTTGATTTCCAGCCATAACGCTCAGGGAGTAGTCGAGGATAGTTGCGCAAAACTTTCTTCCCACGGGCCGTTTACAGCGACGACGACCCCTGCTTCGCTAGGTAGAATTCCCACGGAGGCGGAGAAGCATCTGCTTTTGACGCCGGTTAGACTACGATAAGCTTTCGATTATGCAGATATGATGGGAATTTGATAGATTTCAGTTGCGCTTCCATAGAAGGGTCGAAGAGAGGAACAGTCAGGCAGGAACTAGCCTTTTTACGGACACAAGGAGTATTCCTAGCTAGACAGTTAGCAGGATGGTCTCTGATTTTGTAGGGAGGTTCTAGGACAAGCCCTGCAAATGGGTTAAAAGAAAGTGATGGTCCCTCTCCCGGATTTTTTTTTAAAAAAAACCTTAAAAGTTTTAATTTCAGCAATGAAAGATAATAAAAAAAGAAAAAATAGAATAAGAGATGCAAAAAAAACCAAAAAGAAAAAATAAAAGGGAACTTGTATTCCAGGAAAGAGAATTCGCGTTCTCATCGGAAGTATAAGCAATTTTACTATATTTTCATTTCCTCATAATTGACAGATATAGAACTCTTTATCCTGTAATCGTGTGTCTCTTAACAATAGGTAAATCCAGTAACTTCTCTCATCCAGGTGGCAAAACGTCCATACAGAGTCCTAAATTAATAACACCATTTAATAAATATAAAATTTGTCATTTCATATTTCAGCTCACTATTAGCAAAACCACATTTGGAAAGCATAAAGTGGTCCCAGTATCCTAGTATGAACAAATGACTAAAACTTTGTAAAACATTACAAAGAGGGGCAATTTCTCCTTTAAGGAAACAAGCTCTGAAAAACCCCTTGCTTTAAGAGGAAGGGTAGTTAAATAGAAAGCCAACTAAAATGCTATCAGATTAGGATACAAAAAGTAACTACAGGGAGAAACTTTATCATGTTAACTAGGCAAATCCAATACACAATATTTTTCCAGTTCAGTTGTCAACAAGGCCAAAGAGAACCATCCAAATAACATTTAGCCCATCTCTTCTCCCCTTACTTCCTTTCTTGATGCTGGCCTTGTTTTATGTTAACCTCTTCACCTTACTAAACTTGCTAAGCAAAGAGAAGTGAAGAAATAATTGCAAAAATTAACTCCATGCAGCCATCATCTGATCCTCTGGAGTTATGCTCCCTCCAAATGTTGGATAGCCATAAATAAGTCATTATGTCAACACTATTTTAAAAATCGTTCTAATAATGACTGCTAGATACAGTACTATAAGATGGAAAGTCTCTCAGGGGATTCTGTGTGGCTTCATTGTCTCCAATATAGCATAGGCGATAGAATTGCACATGGATCAGAATGATTAGTGTGTTTCGATTAAGATTTCTTTAGCAAAGATAAGATAGATGTGTAGCATCTTTTAGTCAGAAGCCTTCTCTATGGAGACACTCCTTTACTCAGGTTTAAATCCAAGGCTTCTCTGGAAAACTCTTGCAAATTGGTTCAGAATCAAGATTCAAGATAATGTTATATTGCATTGAATTAAGCAAAGCAAGAGGAATGTCAGCAGAGACATTGTGAAATCCTCCTTTTGGCTGGGAAGTATGGAAGGGGAACCATATTAAGTAACAGTATAGGCAAAAAGAAGCTTGGGTGTCTTGGCAGATCAATAGCTAAATATGAACTAATAGTACGGGGTTACTGAATTAAAAAGTGAATGCAATCTTACAGTTACTATAGATTAGATCAAGAGAAGTCACTGTTACTCCCTGTTTAGTGCTGTTAGACTGCTCCTAGAAAATTGCATTTACTTCTGATCACTACAGTTTAGACAGTGAGAACCACGGCTGTATCCAAAGAAGACTAACTGAGATAATGGGCTTGAAAAGAAAAATATTTGAAAGCAGAATATTTGAAAGTGTTGGATATGTTTAGCATGGAAAACTATGCTAATAGTATAGGTGTCTTCAATTATCTGATGACTGTTCTGTAGAAGATGAGGTAAGGACAAAAAAACCTGTGTTCAAATTACTGAATAATTGGACATCAGAAAAATTATCTTTGACAGTAAGATTGATGCAACAATCAGAATGAGAGGTGGTGGAGTCACATTCACTAGAAATGATCAAACAGGCTGGACGGTCAACTGTGGGGAATGCTGTAATAGTGAACTCTTGCACTAGGATTAGATGTTCTGAATTGCATCTTTTATCATTTACGTTATGTCTATTTCATCTTTTAAAGCCAGTTTAAGTGCTTGATCTGGTTTGAGGGGACCCAGAATCAAATTTCAATCTAATCAAAGCGTTCACTGGTGATTTTGGATTAGTTATTCCCTCTTTCATCCTAACTTTTCTCATATGATTGCTACTGGAATGAAATTTGGGGAGAGGTCATTTCCCTTGCTCTCACATAGAAATGGAGAAATCTAAATACTTTCCTTGAGAAATGAATTTGTTTCTAACAAGTATACCAATTGAATGAGTTTCCACGGGTTATATTATAATGTCTATAATTCTGTAATATTTATTGTTGAAAGCCAGTTTGGTGTAGTAGTTAAGGCATTGGGCTAGAAAATGCATGATCATGAGTTCTAGTTCTACCTCAGGCACAGAGCCAGCTGGGTGACCTTGGGCAAGTTACTGTGTCTCAACCCTATGAAGCAGGCAATGGCAAACTCCATTGGAAAAACTTTGCCAAGAAAACTTCAAGGAGTCGCCTATTCAGTTGCCAGAAATCAACACTGACTTGCAAAAAAAACCCACCCTAAACTAAAAACCCTACACCAACCCCTCCCAAACTACCCTTTATTAGGTATTGCCCCACAGCAGAAGGAGAATTGATATGCATGTTTATAATTTAACTAGCTGTTTGTACCTGTGCTCCGCTACGTTTGGTATAATTAGGCATGGTAAAAAGTTATTAAACAGAGAGAAAGAGACAGGGACAATGAGAGGAAGAGACCGGAAGAGACAGGAAGAATGAGAGAAAGAGAGGGAGAATGAGAACGAGACAGGGGAAATGAGAGAAAGAGAAAGAGAGCGAGAGGGAGAAAGAGA
>JANHFO010009528.1:24782-36181 GCA_032468095.1 Pareas carinatus | reverse complement strand
GGGGAGATTAGACATTATCTTGGCTTTGATATTCACAAGACAGAGAAAGGGTTCAAAATATCCCATGTGGATAAGATCACCGCATTATTAAAGAGGTACAATATGGACCAATGTAAACCTTCCAGTACTCATATGGGGAAGGAATTTAGTAATGATAATACCAACAGCCCTGTTTTTGATAAGGAAACATACCAGCCCTTAATAGGGAGCTTATCATATCTAGCAAATTGGTCAAGACCTGATATTGCATATAGTGTGAACCAATTGACTCAGTAACACTGTATAATCCACTGTGAAACATTGGCAAGCTGAAAAGAGAATACTTAGGTATTTAAAGAAGACATTAAATTATTTCTTGTACCTAGAACCTGATAGAAAATTAACTCTCAGCGCGTTATGCAAACACAACCTTTGCGAATGATGTTGACACTAGGAAATCAACATCTGGTCTGATAATAATGCTTGGAAATGCATTGATAGAATGGAAGTCTATTGGACAGCAACATATCACCACCCTGAGTCCGTGAGGAGAAGGGCGGTATAAAAATCTAATAAAATAAATAAAATAAATATCAGTCTTTCAACAATGAAAGCTGAATTTTCATGTGCAAAACTAATGTATTTCAAACAACTGTGTTTGGATTTTGAGTTGAATGTAGTTGAACCAATTTTGGAGTACAAAGACAACCAAGCTGCTATTAAATTAGTGCCCAGTACTGCAGCTAGTACAAGGTCAAAGCATACTGATCCGAGATATCAAAATGTTAGACAATATGTGGAAAATAAGTTGATTGTGCTAAGATATTGTGAAAGTGATCAGAATATAGCAGATAACTTCACAAAAGCACAAAGTTTCCAAAAGCATGATGAGTTTTGCAAAGAATACGGTCTAACATTGTAATGCTGTACCTGTGTATTATAACTGTATGGTTATGTAGATAATGTAAATATATATAGTAAACCAAAGGGAAGAATGTTATGGTTGCTTTAAGAGCCTAACAGTTGGCCTATCACATATGGAAGTAGACAATGATGAGTCATGGCAATTACTAAAACCAGGACACTGCTTTCTATAAAGCAAGAAATCAGAGAACATTTCTCTTTCTCCATTGATGTTCCTACGTTCCAGAGTTGCTGCTTAGATATCTGATTATCCTGGTTAGTTTATGGTCTATTGAATGCTTGACTGTGTATGACTATTGAACTGTTAACTGACTTTGAAGATTGGACTGTGCTTATATTTTGTATATAAAGACCTTTTATACCTTTTATATTATCTGTATGTGTGACACTGAGTTCATCACTTCATCCTTGCACACTGCCTTCTGTATTTGCACTGTCCTTGCAACCAAGGAAGCTCTGCTTATACCTAACAGAGGCTATACCTAAGGCTTTGGGGCTTACCTATTACTCAATGGCAGAGGTGTCTGCTAGAAGAGAAATCCAGAATTTAAGAGGGTGGCTTCAGCCTTGCTATTATTATTCTTATTCTTGTTGTTGTTGTTGTTGTTGTTGTTGTTGTTGTTGTTGTTGTCTAGACTTATATACCGCTTAACAGGGCTTTACAGTACTCTCTAAGCTGTTTACACAGTCAACATATTGCTCCCAACAATCTGGGACCTCATTTTACCGATCTCGGAAGGATGGAAGGCTGAGGCAACCTTGAAGACCTGACTCTTTTAAAAAGGGAAGTACCGTAGTTTCATCAAAAATTGCAGACCCTATAAAAATCAATCAAACTTTCAATAAATCTCTGAATCCCACTTCGACATTCCATTTTTTAAATTGAGAAATGCCATTAAAAGGAAGCTGCATCTTCACTTTTCCCTCTATTGTTTACAATCTAATTTAAAGTGTGCTTTAAGTGTAATTCATGAAGTTCTATTTGGATCCTTGAAGGTGATTTAGTTCTCTCTATGTAACTATGAAATCCAGTTTTTCAAAAATCAGCAGGAAAAAAAATGTAAAATTCTCCCTTTGACCTGTTCTGGCTCTGAAGTAATCCAATACTTCAAGAATCAATATATTCTCGAGACAGCATTCTATGGAAAATACAGAGCCTAATGTTATCTGATATTTAAGTCGTACAAATTCAAGCAAATTGCAGAAACTATAATCCCAGGCTGAGTCCCTGGTCCAGATCTAATCAGTAACATGCTCTTCTGGCCATCAACAGCATTTCTTGTGTAGCACAGGGAGAACAGCATGCCTATTATTTTAGTTTTATTTTGCCTTAGTGGGATGTGTAGAAGATTGAATAATGCTAATTATTACTTTATTATTATAGCATTCTGAAATGTGCACAAAATGGCTTTCAGCTACTAGCTCATAAGGGATAATACACAACTTAATAATAGATCATATAATCTGACTGTAGAAAGTCTTAATTCATTTTGTGATTATTTCAGCACAGTTTATAGAGCCTTCTACTAGTATTAAACCCCGTCTGTATTACTACCATAGTGTTGCTTAAATGACTCAAGATAACATTATGTTTGCTAGTAAAAAAATGTCTATACTGGCTAATTGTTTCCTTTCCTTTTTCATGGATTTTTGTCTTTGTCTGATAAGAAAATATATGAGGTTTATAAATACAAAACAGTATTTTTTTTCCTTATCAGCAGCCTGTAGTTTTCGAGAGTCATCCAACAATAGATGTCTGATAGAAACCACAATGCTGAAAAAAATGAAAGACTGTGCATAGTGATATAATGTGCAGGAATGGGGCTTTAACTCTGAAAACAGAGAGAGGAAAGCTGAATTGTTGTAGAAAAAATATCTGAGTCCCAGGAAAAAAGTATGGGGGAAAAAGCCTCCAAAAGAAGTCTGTATTGGAAATATTATACATAAGTTGAAGGCTTTGACAGGCTTTCAAGATCTACTGCATATCCTAGTTGCATTAAAGTATGTTCCAAGACTTCTAGAGACTCTTAGCTGATTGTACAATTAAAAAATACTCTTCTGTTGAAATTTCTCTCCAGCCCCCAGTTGCTGAACAAAAGCAATAGTATACACACACACACACACATATATATGTATTTGTATGTATCTGCACATTCACAGACAGACAAACGTACTATAATAATGGAAATTGTTTTGAAAAGGCTCTTTGGACTTCACAGAAGCACAGTATCTCTTTGTTGAGTTTCTTTTTAAGTAGCCAGACTGATTCAGACTTCTGCATGAGTTGGGAAAAAAAGATGCCAGTTTTTATTGAATCCACTTGTTAAAATAAATCTGATTCTTAAAGCTTCATATTTCCAAGCCTTTAAAAAGTTTGCCTATTTTAGTAGATAGCAGAGGGCTGTTGTACTTGTGCAGGGCCCAAAGTATCTCTTCAAAATGTATGCAGTCTTAAGAGGTAAACACAGACATGCACTTCTAGAAACGTATTTGAGTGTGTATATTTTGGTGCTGTCTGAGCTTGGTTGCTTGTTTGCAAAAGCTTCATTACTCAAATAGGTAACATAGGACATAGAATAATAGAAATGGAAGGTACCTTAGAGATATTTTAGTCCAATCCCCTGTTGAAGCAGGAAATCCTATAATATTATGAACAAATGGCTGTCCAATCTCTTCTTGAAAACCTTCAGTAATTGAGAATTTAAGGTGTGAAGTTAACATGTTTTTTCTGTTCACATGTCTGAAACATCTTCAGCCATCATGGGGTAGCCAGGAATTTCATAGTTCAGCAGGACCAAAGTTGAATGAATGAACAAATGTAAATATACATAAATATATAAATGGATAGATTGATAGTACAAAAAATTACTCCGAGATAATAATAGGAAATTACTTTTCATTCACGCCAAGAAAATTCAATGGACTTTCCAATGAATTAATTGCAAGTCAAACTCTACTCCAAAGTGACTTTATCTTTTTAAATAGGAATACTGCAACATTTCAACAGGCCGTTTTCACCACCCAGGACCATATTATTATATTGCATAATGAAAATAAGTACTAGGGGAAAAAATTAACAAAATTTGTATGCAGCAAATGTGTGAGTAGATTGATATTTGCAAAGCCAACAAAGCAGCAACAAACATCTTTTCCCCAAATCAGTAATTTACATTTTCAGCAGCTTAGTTTATGTAACAACTTAATATAATTTCCATTGACATTATCCAACATACACAATATTAACTTAGTGATTCTTTTTCTATTCAAATTGCATTAACTATGATCAGATCTCCTGGGCTACATTCTCATGTAAGCAATTATTGCAGAAATATTTTATATTAGCTAGGAACCGATCAAGGATACTTTGAATTAAAATTGGGGTTCAAAACAAAGAAGCTCGTCTTATGATCTATGATGATGAAATGCAGAGCTTTATGAAAGGTAACTGTTAAGCCCAAAGATGACACAATAAAATCTAATGAAGTCCATCCTTTATTGACTTATATCTAATGGACAGAGCCTTGTCAAGCTATAACCTTCCAACCTACTAGGTACATCCTGAGCAATTCTTAAGTGTAACTACCCTGAACCTCCCCATCCCCCAATCTTCCATTCAACTCAGGACCGCAGTCCATTCATCTGAGCTTCTCTCTGGGAAAGCTCTCTGTTGCCAAAAATCTTATCCACTGATTGTCCAGGTGCACATTTCATCACAAAAACACATCAGAGGAACAAAAAAAAACCTATGATTTACAATGGAGAAGAAAACAAACATTCTCACATCTTTACTGATAGCACTAAAAGGCTGTGAGTCTGCCAGCTGAGCCAAATATGCATAAATATTGTAGAAATAAATTATAAACTACTGAATAACTGGTCCATGGTATGTGATAGAATTTCCACTTTTCATGGAATACATTGATAGACTTTAAAAAAAACAAAGACCTAAAACCATTAGTGGAACATCACATGATAATATATTTCCATAGCCATTTGCCATTCTCTTGAACTTGACCTTCCAAAGACACAGTCTACATTCATAGAGTTGCTTTGTCACATGATGCTGGCTTCAATCTGTATTTCAAGCTACTACATCAGATTCCTGTATACTTCATGCCTCCATATATTGTATTTTCCAGCATATAAGGTGACTGGGTGTATAAGGCGACCCCCTAATTTTACAGTTAAAACATAGGTTTTGGTCTATAATCACTGTATAAGACTACCCCCCACTTCCAAGGCAACATCAGTTTTTTGCTTTGCTTTGCTTTACTGCTTGAATTGGCAAAGGTTGATGGGACAACTCGCCACGGGGACACCTGGCTGCATAATTTTTTGGCTGCTGGCGATCTTGGCGCCAGGGAGGGCGGGGAGTAGACAATGGCTTCCTGCCTCCTCTGCCTTGCCTCTGCATGCTGGCGGCAAGCATGGGGGGGGGATGCTGGGCATTTGGGATGTTGCCTCTGCGCGCCGGTTGCAGGCTGGGGGGATGGACGTTTGTGATGGCTGTTCCTTGCAAGACAAGGAACAACTGGAGATGCAAGGGCGAGCACAGAGAGGTCGCACAAGCATTGCTTCACTCTAACGAGGCTGATTTGCAGGCTGAGAGGCAAGCGCGTCTCCCCCCACTGATCCGGGTCCACTGCAAGAGAGACTGGACTAGGCGAGCCGCTTTATATCCCTCCCCCCTGCAAGGGTGAAGCTTGGGATTTTTATCTGGCTCACACAAGCGGATTAACTGACATTACGGTGCTACTCTCAACGGCCCGACCCAAAGAGGCATCTGTGGCACTTGGAGGACAGAGAGCGACTGTCCCCCGCACCGGGGGAACCCCTCACGGAGGCGGCACCATTCCCCTGGGCTGCTGGGGCTCTCAGCCTTCCTGCCTGGAGTGCCTCTTCCCACTGCTCCTGCGCTCATAGCTGGAGTCTCCAAGTTGGGGAGGGGGAAAGCTGATAGGGCCGCTTCATGGGCTGGTGACTGGGGGCTCCGACGTGGGCAGGGAGGAGTTAGGGTTAGAGACACACACAGAAAGAAACAATGAGTATTGTAGCCGATGCCGGGTTCGTAAGGACGAGACAGTGTAGCTCTTTGTAATGTTTATTTAGTTCACAGTGAGGTGGATACAACTGGGCTCAAACCGCATAGGCTGAGCTATTTATACTCTATTTGAATTGAGCGCGCTGCCAATCCTGTTCTGGGGATTTCCTGCTCTGGGGAATCCCCTCCCAGATCCTTATATGGATCTAACAATGAGAATGACAGAAAGACAGAGAGAGAGAGACATACACACACACACACACACACACACACACACACACACACATACCGCTCTGGTGCTCAACCACCCCCTCCTCGCTTGCTCGCTGGTCAGGCCATCTCCAGACACCGCATGGCAGGCTGATCTTGGCCCGAAGAGGGAAGCCACCAGTGGGCCAAAGCTGGAAGCTGCAAGCGACCTGGAAGTGGAAGGCGCTGGCAGGCTGAAGGAGGAAGCCAGTTTTCCAGTGTACACCTGGCATATAAGACGACCTCCGATTTCGGGGGGATTTTTTTAGTGTGAAAAGACGTCAGAAAATATGGTACTATAATCAAATTAGGGGTAGCACTGAGAAGTTGTCAAGGTAACCATAATGTTTTCAGTTCAATAACTTGGGGGAAATCTATTATTCTACTCTGAAATCTTTTAGAAATTATCTGAATTCTCTGGATAATTTTTCTAATGCCTCTTTTTTGTCCTATCCTATTAGCCCATGGAATTTGTAGTCTTTCTACCCTTTGAGACTACAAATCCCAAGAACTGACATGCCATTTATTCTGCATAGCAGTGAGCCTGGAAAAGATAAGGGAAGGGCAGACTTCCCCACACTGTTCAATAGAGTTTGTATTGCAGTTATTGTCCAGGTAAGTAAAGTGCAGTAGGTTTTGAGGGTGATGAATGCTGACAGGATGGAGAAAGCAAAGCCAGGAATTATTTCTCAGATCAAATTTTATTTTTAGACAGGAGAATTAAAGGACTTGTAATGCTCACTTCTCATTCACAGCAAGCTTTTACAAAGCATCTTCTGAGGGTCCAGCTAAGAAACCTGAGGAGAGAAGAACCTTTACAAATGTGTCCTAACCTTTTGAATCTGAAGTTCAGTGCAGAATTCATGCACTTGTTTAAAGTGCTAATAAGGCATTTCAAGGACATCCCAAAGGTGCTTTTTTCCAAAAAAAATAACTGGACTTTTTATTTTATTTTTTCTTTGAAAACATTTCTCTTCTCATCCAAGAAATTTCTTCTGCATCTTTGGGACAACCATGAATTGAATGATTGAGAATCTTCATAGACATTGCAAGGACAATTGTTGTTTCTACAGAAAATGATTAAACTGATCTGATGATATTAAAAAAAATCTAGGAGGAAAACTAAAGACTTAGACCTGTGCTTAAAGCTGATCTAAAATTTTGTGGGGGTTTTCCTAATGGAAGTAAATAATTCTTTTTTATTTATTTAAATCTAATGTATTACTTCAACTATACTGAAGCATGTATAAAACAAGAAAAAATGAATACAAAGAAAAAAACATGCAGACACACCATAAAATAAGCAGGAAGGAGGTATACGCTTTTTCATTCTTCAACTTCTCATTTCTCAGTTTTATAATTGTGGGTTAATTTGAAACAAAACTGGCCCTTTCCTTCCTTATTCTTCCCTTGAGTGGTGAAGTACATAGTAAGATTCTTGCTAATTATTTACCTCAGAAAGAAATGCTGCTTTCCATTCTGGTGATGCATTAGAGTACAGTGAGGCAAGAGCTAAATTGAGAAAGGGTATCAGGGACACTAAACCTACGTACAGACAGAGGATTTAACATCATTTTGAGATCTCGGACTCTCATAGGGTATGGCAAATTACAGGGCAGAGCAACAAAAACAGTTTGTCTAGCGGTGGCTATTCTTTGGCTGAGCAACTAAATCAATTCTTTAGCCGCTTTGAGGTGGAAACAGGAACGGCCATCATTCCAACATCTACCATTGATAGAACACCACAAACACCTACCATCAACAGACAACCGGTTCTATTGCAGTTTTCTGATGTGAGACATGCTTTCCAGAATATTGACATCCAGAAGGTGGGTGGGCCAGATGGAATTATGGGATGAATTGTTAGGGACTGTGCTGCAGACCTAACTGGAGTGTTCACGGACATTTTCAATCTATCGTTGTCACAGTGCTCTATCCTTAACTGCCTGAAGACATCTCTCATAGTGTCAGTTTCTAAGAAGACAATAGTGGCATCTCTCAATGATTATAGACCAGTAGCTTTAACATCTGTTGTCATGAAATGTTTTGAGAGACTGGTGTTGAAATATATTAAGGCTAGCCTTCCATATACTTTGGACCCATGGCAATTTGCATATAGAAGTAACAGATCAACTGTTGATGCTATGTCTATTGTTGTCCATATTGTATTGAATCATCTGGAACAAGGGGAAACATATGCAAGGTTGTTATTTGTGGATTATAACGCCATTCTACTCAATAAGTTGTTTCTTTAAATGTCCAATTTGGGTATAAATCAGAGGATTTGTTTGTGAATAAAGGATTTTCTGACAGATAGGGCACAGTCAGTAAGGATGGGATCTCACCATTCGTCTACTCTGATACTAAGTACAGGAGCACCCCAGGGTTGTGTGTTAAACCCCTTCCTTTATTCTTTATACATGCATGACTACACCCCATCGTATAGTACCAAAACAATTATCAAATTTGTGGATGATACAACAGTGGCAGGGCTCATTAATAAGAACAATGAGTTTGCTTACAGAAAGGAAGTACACGGGCTGATACTGTGGCTGATAATCTTACACTTAACATCAAAAAAACTAAAATACTTTAACTGATGTCAGGAGGAAGAAAGAAGTACATTTACCATTGTACATAAATGGTGAGGAGGTGGAGAGGGTCAGCAGTTTCAAATTTCTGGGCACTTATATCTCAGAGGGCCTCTCATGAACTATGAATGCTAACATGCTTGTGAAGAAGGCACAGAAGAGGCTGTACTTCCTGAAAATGCTCAGGAAGATAAATCTATCTCAGCATCTACTTTTGTCCTGCTATCGCAGCACCATCGAAAGTGTCCTGATATATAACATACTTGCATAATATGGGAGCAGCTCTGTAGCGGATGAAAAAGCTCTACAGGGAATTATTAAAACTGCCCAGAATATCATTGGGCTCCAGCTACCAGCCCTGGATGACATTTTTGCATCTTGCTACTCGAGGAAGTTGCACAACGTTCTCAGAGATTCTTCCCATCCTGCTTACAATCTTTTTGAACAGTTGCCTTCTGGCAGAAGATATAGAACAATTAAAACTTGGACCACACATTTTCTGAATAGTTTTTAGCTCAGAGATATATTTGCACTTAACAGTGAACTTAAGGACCACCATCAGTGAACAGTTGGATCTTATTGCTTGGTCTGTTGTGTGGATGCTTGAGTATTTTTAGGGAGGAGGAATTTGGTGGATGGGGTACATTTGTAGATTGTCATGTGTGGGTATGTGTAGAGTCTGGTCTCTGGGTGTTATGCGAGTTTTGTTGTATGTGTATACTGTGTATACATGTAAAATGACAATAAAATTATTCTAAACACCCAAATATTATAATTAAATTCACTTTAGCAATTTAGTATATTGTGAAAGTACAGGAGTCCTCTACATGTCTTCCCTTCTGAAGGGAAAACAAAAAACAAATATTTAATATATTTAATCAGTTGTATGTTAAAACTGTGCATTCATTTTGGTGAATTTTGAAGTGCTTCTACTTAAATATCAAACTGATATAAATAAATAAAAATGAATAAAATAGTAAAATATAAAATTTAAAATTTTAATGCATCTGAAGTTTCCATGTAAAGATTCTGCCTCTATTACTTGTCAGGAATCACTTCATTATTTTACATTAGCAGCCTTCAGCCCTGGTATTTCATCATCAGTTGCCAAATATCAATTTACATGGCCATGGGTCAAAACGATACAGTCTGTTTTCCTGAAACTGTTTCCCAGAGATCGCAAGAGGTTTTGGGAAATATTATTGAATGTCTGAAGGCAGAAAATCAGTAGGGATGGGTAAAGAATGGTAGAGCACTATTGATCTTCCTCTGCAGTTTGAAAAGTATTTCCTGAAGGTAGAAGAGTCTGAAAGCCACTGTGGTTTACCACTCTGGATCAGCCATCAATACTGACAAATGCTAAAATACCTTTGCACATCAAATAGCATAGACTATCAACTATCTACTGTTGGATACTTCAAATATTGTAATAAAATATCTTTGGGTTTCAAGTCACAAAAGCATATAGCTAGGTCTATCTAATTAATAATTCAATGCACAAAGAGGATCTGGAGAAAATTGGAAAATTGCAACAACAAAAAAAGTAGGTTGAGGGAAAATGTGTGAAAGAATAAATTTATTTGGAGGCTATTGTTAAAAATGTTAGATTTGAAGGTAATAACCTTCAAAATAACAAAAACATCCTCCTGTTAAAGATGCAAAAACTTTCCGGTTGAATCTAAAGCAACATACAACTGTGTTTAAGTCCTCTCTAAATTAGGCAGATCTGTGAGTTGTGCTTTGTAAGAGGCAATTGGCATCTCTGTGTATAAATGTTGTTTTTCCATTTATCAAAAGTGATACAGCAATATGAAGGCTAGACTTAGTTTCTGATTTGAGAGTTTCTATGATTGATGCCCAGATAATCTGCATCTTTACTGCTTCGCTCTAGCATTCAGTACAAGTGACTGACTCAAATGATTTCCCATTACAAAAGCAATTCATGTGGATGAATTAAGACTCAAAACACTGTGTGCTCTATTGCAGTCCTACTCTGTGAATGCCACGTCCGAACAGTCTGAGACCTTTCAAAAGCCTGAATGGTGATATCATAGACCGTGGCCTTGTCAGGAATGTGTGGAGGCCGTTCCAAGAAGATCTTGAACGGGAAGCAGAACAAATAAAGCTCCCTCACATGTTTTTCAGTAAAACAGCTGCACAGAGTTAAGCAGGAAATTCTTTGTACTACATGATCAGGTCACAGACACGGACAAAATAAGCCTATGTTAATGGGCAGTTTATGCATCCCTTTTGGTCATATTTATGTCATTTCCCCAAAATCCAAACAGATGCTTGCAAGCAGAATCTCCAGTAGTACCACTCCTGCTGCAAACTTGCCCAAAGAACAAGAGGTTGAAGGGCAGTGGAAGTGGGAGCGAAAATGCTCTTCCAGACATGATTTTGATATAGAAACAAAGTCAAGGGATCCTCTTTCAGCCCAACAGGCATTCAGCTGAGCAGTTCTCATTACGGTTTAATCCTACCATCAGTTTCCCTTTCTGGTTCTCGAAGTGCAAGTTAGGATAAGTTGCTCTTGTGGGTAAATCTTGCAATGGGGAGAAAACAACTGAACAGTCCTCTGGCAGAATTAGGGCACATGTTAGATCCTCCTATTG
>JANHFO010009525.1:18824-31970 GCA_032468095.1 Pareas carinatus | reverse complement strand
CTTCCTTCCTTCCTTCCTTCCTTCCTTCCTTCCTTCCTTCCTTCCTTCCTTCCTTCCTTCCTTCCTTCCTTCCCGTTAAAAAGTGTAGTGTACCTAAAGCTAACTCTTTCAACCCAATTATTTGAGTTCACTCCCTCATCTCATGGAAGGGGGTGAGTGGAGGAGGAGGGATAGTTCTTTGATTTCAGCCACTTAATACACCCAAACAGAGAGGGATGAAAATGGCATCGATTTCACCTTTCTAAGATTCACTGTAATTAATAATCTGTTTACTTAATGTATTATTTTTACTGTCTCCCTTTATTTTACTAATAGTACTCAAAGCAGCTACCAAAATAATCAAAACAAAATGATATGTGCAGTTCAAAATCTTTCCCAAAGATAAGCAACACTGCTAACATCATCTGGATCAATTAGGCAAAGCCATTTATTTTATTCCATATCTGAAAAAAGGGGTAAAAATGGATGCCAAATGGGTTTTATTCCACAGCATGCTGATAACCAGATATAGCCAGATAATCTGGGAAACAGTGTGCCTATATCCGTGGATTATTTTCAGATCTTGAGGATGTGGAAAGAATACGTGAAACACAATTGGCTTGTTTGGCCCTTCTGGCTAATTAAATTCTGGCCCAAGATTAAGAGAGGAATCCAATTCTTTTTGAAGTACATGAAGTCTTGCTTTCTGCTTGAAGAATTCACATGACCTTTACTTGGGGCTGGGGGAGAGAAAAAAACTACCTCCTTGATCTGGAAGTTTTCCATAATTATAGGCCACAACTCAAAAATCTCATACTTGGTAACATGACTGAGAAAACAGTGACCCCCGCAGCTCTGATGCATTTGCATGAAATTTATTATCTGGACTTATTTCATCAGCGTTTCATCTGTGATATGATACTTGTCTTGATAAATAACTTATGCAAGAAACTAGGTGTAGGAATTTTCAGTTACTATACATTGTCCATGAGGAGGCAACATGTTGTTTCATCCCTATTGGGTATCCTCATACATGGATATATGGGCACAATATAATGCAATGTCCGTATCTCTCTGTCTTAAGAGGCTAAGGGGAAGATAGATCCTGTGTAACATTCTGTTTGGTTCTAGAACAGTGATGGCGAGCCTATGGTACGCATGCCACAGCTGGCACGCGGAGCCCTCTCTGCTGGCACATGAACCAAGTCGCCCCAGCATCACCCCAGAGCTGAGCATGCTCAGAAAGGAGTAGCAGTGCCAGGCGATTATGACATGCGGCCATGTGCCTGTTCAGAAAGAGAGTAGCAGTGCCAGGCGATGACATCATGAGCTGCAACTCATTAGTCACGACTCATCCGGGCACTTGGTGTCTTAAAAGGTTAACTATCACTGTTCTAGTAGTAGGAATATGACTACTCATTCTTCTGCTCATTTTAGCAGTTCTTAGCACCATCAACCATCAACCATGATGTCCTCCCTGTTCTTATAGATGGGATTAGCTCATGAAAGCCCTATTTTGCAGCAGTTTCAGTCTTTAGTCTTAAAATTTGTGCACAAGATGGTGTTTAGGATTACAGCTTGACATCTATAGGTCATTGACCAATGACTTCCCATGTGTTCTTTGTTGTACTCTATGCCCTTTCACATTTGTAGGAAACCAATGGAGTCATTCAGAGCTTTGGAGTGGAATACCATTAATAACATCCAGTTCTACTGTACCTTATCATCCAGCTTCAAATAAGCAACTTGAAATTTTGCCTAACTTCAGTACAAGGATTAGAATTAGAATTAGAATTAGAATTTATTCACCAAGTGTGTCTGGACACACAAGGAGTTCGTCCCCAGTGTACATACTCTTTACTTATGTACAGACTATAATTGACAAACAGTGATTGCAATCATAAGATACATTCATAGTCATAAAGTACATTGATCATGTCATGTACATATTAGATGCAATTGACAAACCATAATCCTACTAGATACCAGTTAACAAACTGGAATTAAACCCAGACTGGATGGAAGCATTATTTCAAAGGAGAACTTCAGGATTCAGATAAAATCTGCTTTGAATGGGGTTGTATCCCCAGAAAGAGAAACTTCATAATTTAGGAACACTCTTGGACCCTACGCAATGGATTCCTAGACAGCAACTGTAGCGAGAAGTGCAACTATAGCTAATGCATCAAATCGGATACTTTGCAAGCAGTTCAGATTTGTCGGAAGTTATTTATGGTTTAGTTACAACCCATCACACCTACTGCAATGTACTCTTTGTTGGACTACCTTTGAAAAATGTCCAGAAATTGCAATTGGTACAAAATGTGGTATTCAGACTTCTAAACAGTACATTG
Organism: Pareas carinatus; assembly: GCA_032468095.1. NCBI lineage: Eukaryota > Metazoa > Chordata > Lepidosauria > Squamata > Pareidae > Pareas > Pareas carinatus. The sequence goes on along the minus strand of JANHFO010009525.1, from coordinate 29,637 downwards.
CATGCCAGCAATGAAAGATATACGCTAGCTGTCAATTGCCTACTGAATATAATTTAAGGTGTTTAGGGCCCAACTAGCTGAGATTCTGCCTCTCCTGTAGGGCATCTGCCCTCTTACTTAAATCAGCAGGAGAGACCCATTCAAAGACACCGCCCTGCAGCTAAAAGTATAAACGACTCTTTTGACTGTTATTTTTTTTTAAAAAAAAATATTGCAACACATTCACGACAGAGAAAAGCAAAAGATCAGTCAATGCTTCTCTTTCCCGTTATAGAAATTAAAAGCAAAAGACACAATAAAGATCAATTAAAAAGGAAGAGTTGACTGTGACTCTGTTTCCCCTCCTCTACCGTATCTTCTCCTTTCCAAATCTTTGGAAGACATATTGACAAGATGGATGAAGTCCGCTTTCTCCTCCACTTCCCCTGGCTCCCCTTGGCCAGCATCCTTATTCCACATTTCCTCTAATTACCACCTTGAGTAGTTTTCTGTAGTATTCATTTCCAGCAGAGGGGATATGTTGGGAAATAATTGTCAGATTGCCATTATGAACATGTTCACCAGAATAGTCTTCCCTTCCCTCCTCTCCTCTCTCCTCCACTCCTCTCCCCTCCCTTCCCTTCCCTCTTCCCTTTTCCTTTTCTTCCCTTTCCTTCCCTTTCCTTCCCTTTCTTTTCCTTTCCTTTCCTTTTTTCTTTTCTTTTCTTTTCTTTCCTCTCCTCCCCTCCTCTCCCTTTCCCACACTTCTCTTCCCTTCCCTGCCCTTTCCTTTCCTTTTTCCAATCCTCTCATCCCCTCCCCTCCTTTCCCTTTCCTTTTTCCCTTTCCTTTCCTTTTCCCATTCCTCTCATCCCCTCCCCTCCTTTCCCTTGTATTTTTTCCTTCCCTTCCCTTCCTTTCGTCAGAGCTGCTAAAATTGCAACTGCCTTGCAGTACAGGTAGTTCTCAAATTATAGTCACAATGGAGCCTAAAATTTATGTGACGTATTAGGTACATTTTGCCCCATTTTATGCCTTTCCTTGCCCCATTTGTTGAGGGAATCATTGCAGTTATTAAATTAGTAGCCCGGTTGTTAAGTGAATCGGGCTCCCCCCCCATGGATTTTGCTTTTCAGAAGGTCCCAAAAGGGGATCATGGGATCCCAGAGACACTGCAACCGTCATAAACATTACTCCCTTGTCAAGCATCTGAATGTAAATCATGGGACCATGGGGATGCTGTAAGGGTGAAAAATGGCCATGAGTCACTTTTTTCCAGAGCCGCTGTAACTTCGAACGGTCACTAAGTGAACTGTTGTAAGTAGAGGACTACTTGTATTCATGGCTGGCCTACATTGCTTGGAGGTTTGGGATTTCTGGCTCTCCAGAGGAATGGTAAGTAGGGTATCACCTGAAAGGATCCACCTTCTGAATAGTGTCAACAACCCTCCTTTAACACCTCCTGTTAGATCAATGAAAGTGGTGTTTAAATAAGGAAGCTGGCTTCAGTGAACTATACCTGCCACTCCTCACCCCCTCCCACAGCCCTTCTCAGCAAAATAAAATAGGCATAATTATGAAGAGGATGAGCAGGTTTAATGAAAGCCAGTTTCTTTTTGGTGTATTCCTGAAGCAGCAATCATCATCTGTTTGGCTTTTGAAGAGCAACAATTATAATCACTTAAAAACGGCGAGGGGAACAAAAATAGAATTTAGATTAGCATATAAAATATACAGCTGGATTGGGCAAGCCTGCAAAAAAAGTAAAAAAAAAATCTGGGAAGCTCATTCTCGTTTGAACGCAATTTAATACAGCGTACCAACAAAATTCAACAGCACCGTATATGCTCCTTTCTCCTTTTTAATCATAATTTTAAAAGGACATCACATTTGGAAGGATTTTCTTTTCTGTTTTAAAAAGACAACAATAACCAAGTGATAGTAGGGGGAGGGAGGGAAATACAAGGGCAATTCAGGACAAAAAGTCCATTTGGTTATCAATGACAGATACTCGTAGATACAGAACTTTTATTATACACATTAGAAAACTACAACATTATATTCCTTTTTGACATCATCGCCATTCCAATTAAGGCATTTGTGATAACATATTACAAGGTTTGAAATTCCTTCTGCAAAGAAATCTCCCTCCTGGGAATGAAGCCAACCTGGAACAGCATCATGAAGCCCATTGTCACCGTCAAAGAGGTGTGATGCAAGCGTCAGGGCCTGTGGACTTCCAGGGTGGTATTGGTTCATAATAATAGTCGCCCTCACACCACTAAATACACTCAAGAACTTCTGGAGCAGTTCCATTGGGATGTTTTTTGATCATCCCCCTGTATAGCTCAGATTTGACACTGAGCGACTCTCACCTCTCCTGGCTTCATTCCCAGGAAGGAGATTTTTTTGCAGAAGAAATTTCAAACCTTGTAAGACATTATGACAAGTGTCTCAATTTGAATGGCGATTATGTCGAAAAGTAATGCAATGCTGTAATTTTCTAATGTGTATGTATAATAAAAATTCTGTATCTGTGAGTGTCTGTCATTTATAACCAAATTGAGGTTATTTTCTGAATTGCCCTCATATTATTTTTATTATTATTTTATTGAATTTATATACCGCCCTATTCCTGAAGGACTCAGGACGGTGTACAGCCATTAAAACATACAAAGCTTAAAGCAACCTCACAAAATGGCACATATTTGGATGCAGAAAGATGCTATCCTCCATTATATTCACATATGATCAGTAAAATATTTCTTTTCCAACTTGTTTGGTCAGTTTTGGCCAAGATGCTCCCTCATGCTTGGCTCTGATGAACTTTTAACATTGATGCAAAATTAATTCAATTGAACGAGTTCAGAGGTATTTTACAATAAGAGTACTCCATTCCTCAGCCCACAATAGAATGCCTTATGCCACCAGGCTTGAAATTCTGGACCTAGACGGCTTAGAGTTACGCTGCCTACGGTCTGACCTACGTTTAGTACACAAAATTGTCTGTTACAATGTTCTACCTGTCAATGACTATTTCAGTTTCAGCCACAATAATACACGGACTAACAACAGATACAAACTCAAAGTGAACCGCTCCAAACTCGGTTGCAGAAAATACGAATTTAGTAACAGAGTGGTCAGTGCCTGGAACTCACTACCTGACATTGTTGTTACATCCTCAAACCTCCCAAAACGTTAACCTTAAACTATCTACCGTGGACCTCACTCCATACCTAAGAGGTCTTTAAGGGGGTGTGCATAAGTGCACCAGCGTGCCTACCGTCCCTGTCCTACTGTCCCCATTTGTTCTGACTCATTTATTATTATACAGATGCTTATACTTGTATATACCTACATGTTTATATAGTATGTTCTTACTTATACTTGTTTTTCCTCATGCATACTTGACTAAATAAATAAATTAAAAAAGATAAAAATATTATAAAAAAACCTCAGGCATCACCCCTTTTAAGAATTTGTTTTCTAAAAGAGCAGATTCGTTGAGAAGAAATACAGATATGGGAGTGGCACAGATGGCAGAGAAGAAGAAACATTATTTCCTCAGCTGCAGGCAGTCCAGGAAGAAATCTAGCCTCGGAAATCATAAATAATTTAAAATAAATGTTGGTTCTGCCTATGGAGAATTGCAGTCCAATATATGATGCCATAAACTAGTGGGAACCGGTATGTAGACATTGGCCAAAGTGACATGGACATTAAAGGAAAAGACACACCATCAGATATGGTGTATTAACTCATGATGAGGTTTGGTTGGTTGTGGTTTCACGTGCCTACTGCGAGGCCAACCACTGTCATTTGTAAACCAAGTGTCACAGCCCAGTATTATCTCTGAACCCAGACACTGGAACTTTATAAGCAAGCAATAGTTAATAAAGCCTGGTTTAGCACAACTGTAAAGTCAGCAAGTGTATGCAGCTTACCGTATGAGTATAACACAAAAGTGTTGGCCTTCTGAATTAGAAAGAATGTGCATGTTTCCTTTTTAAATTTTTAATTATATTTGTTAACTCAATATTAACTCCTGGTGACTAACTATAACTACCCTTATCTTCTTGGCAAGATTTTCTGGATGTGTTTGCCATTGTGTCCTTCCTGGGGCTGCGAGAGAGTGACTGGCCCAAGGTCACCCTACTGGCTCTGTGCCTAATGGGGGACAAGAATCTGTGTTCTTCCAGGTTCTAGCCTGGTGCCATAACTATTTCAAGTGGTTCTTAAGTACAGAAGCACAAACCATGACAGTTCTTCTGAAGGACAAAAGTTGTGATGTGGACATTCCTAGTCAGCAACAAATTCTGCCCTGGAGTCATTTTGTAAGAAAAAATTGGCCAAATCAATATCCTTAGTCCTCCAACAGAGAAATCCATAACCCAATCTGTTGTCAGAAGTACTGATCAACACCGCCTTTGTGGTCACCAGGATTTGGAGGAGATACAATGTGACCAATCCAAGATCTTGATCTGGTTTATGGGTTGTAGAATATAATTTGATCTTCTAGGAATCAGCGTTAAATTGCTGGTCCAACTGTTCCCACAGAGAACGTATGAGTGAAACACACAGAATAAGACCCAAATTTTATATTTTTAAATATGGACTAAAAATATTATGTATTTTTCCCCATCTGAGAATTTTTTCAAGATAGAAACAAAAATCATCACAATATTTGAGAGATAAACATGAATACAGGCATTTTCATCCCATATAATTGTTTTAAGACCAATGTTTTTTCTTTTCTCCTGCCTTTCTCCTTTAATATATATATATATTGTGTTAGATATTTTTGTGCTGACACATAAATATATATATTTGCCATTTTGCCTTAAGAAAATTTCTGGGAAACTCAAAGAAGCTTCTATATTTCTTTCTGATTTTCTAGTTGACTTTAATAAGTTGACCCTAACATACCATAGATTTTCTAATAGCCCATATAGGCATCTCTGCGATATGTCAATGTAACCTAAACATGATAATTCCCTGTTTACTAAAGTAGCAATATTTTATAGGATGATAACACTAATTTCTGTTTGTTAAAAAAAGCATACGTGCAAACAGAGAGTTATTTTAAATGTGGCAAATATTGAAACATATTTCTGAGATAGCTTTATTTCATATGGAAAAATGTAGATCTGTTGAATGAAAAGCCAACTCCATGTGCTTTCTGCTTATTGTCTCTGAATAGATACAGAACCTATCTATCCCAATTAAGATGCCTTTGGACTTCCTCAGAGCTTTCATAATATTGTCCAGTTTCTCAGTGATCCCTTCAATATCTATTGCACTGTTTCACATAGAAAAGGAAGTGATGGATCTGCCTCTTTCCTGATATTTAAATTGGTCAGAATTTTCTAAGCCTGTGGAAGAAGAAAAATGCTATCAGCCTAGATGATCTATCAGGTTTCTTCCATTTTGAAATTCTATTGCAGGTGTACCTCGGTACTCATCGTTAATTACCAAAAACGATGAGTACCAAACAAACAAAATAATTCCCATAAGGAATAATGTAGTGAATCACAAGACAACAGACATGGACAAGTTCTAGCTTGTGTGTTGGGTACCAAACAAACGATGAACACCAGGGCAAAAATTTTGCATCAGAATGCATTGTATACCAAATTTGATGAGTTTCAAAGCGGTTCAGTACCAAGGAAACGCTGTATAATCTCCTTGATTTACATATAACTATGAAAACTATACTTAAGCATAATTGGCTCAGTAAACCACAACTGGGTGGATTTTGCTATAGAACCATTACATTAGAGCTTTACACGATGCATTAATTACAATGCATTCCCCTTTTGCAATTGTCTTCACACTAACAATATAATCTTTGGATCTTCACTGGGGAGGGGCGGAAGTTTATCCTTAACAGAAAACAGCCAATCCTGGCTCTTATACTCTTTCTATTTAACAGGGTTGGTTTTTTTCCCTTTAGCTCGCAAATCACAATTGAGATGAATGGAAGGTCTACATATAATCCTTCTTTGGACATTCTACTACTTCACTTCCTGTAGTCATATCCTTTGTAATGTACAGGTGATTAATTTCCTTCAGTTCACTATCTGCATCACTTATTTTGTCAACGCTGTACACCAGTGATTTAATAACCAATTCTTTTTTCTTTCTTTCTTTTTATTGAGGATGCAAAATTGAAGTAAGTCTGCATGTGATCTCCTTCCTGTACACTTCCTGGTTTAGATATGTTCTAATTACATCATTTCACTATAATGTCCAAGAGTGGAAGCCTATTCTTATTTTTAATGCATTTTATAGTCTCATGTTAGCCATGTGAGTGGTTTGGAAATTCTGACAACTCTTTTGTATCGTGCCAGACAATAAAAGCACATTCATATATCCAAACCAATGGAGATTTAAAGCTGCCTGCTTAGAGTCTTCTCGAATAATATTGGAACAACTGTTAAGAGCAATGACTGCCTAGTTGTTCCAGAGTTATGCTTATAATGTTCTCTTTTCTAAAGGAAATGAGAAATTTTATCAGGTATGTGATATCTTTATGTAGTCCTTCAGCTATTCGGCTGATCAAGGACATTGAGTCTTCTAGAGATGCACAATGATGTAGCATCAAACCTTACCAAGATGTTATCCTCTACCTCCAATTTTTAAAGTTTTTAATTTTTAATAAAATGATTTGAGTCTCTACTCACCCCCCTCCTATTAAGGAATTGGTGTGCTTAATCTAAAAATAAAGTTAGATCTGGACAACTGGACTTTCTCCCCCATAATTGAGGATTAAAAATAAAGATTTCCCTGTCCAGTTGTGCCCAACTCTAGGGGGTGCTATTCATCTATGCTTCCTACCCAAAGGAGCCAGGGTTATCCAAAGATGCTTCCATGGTCATGTGACCAGCATAACGATACACCAAAGGTACATGGAATGCTGTTACTTTTCCACCAAAGTGGTACCTATTTATCTACTCACATTTGCATGCTTTTGAACTGCTGGTTGGGCAGGAGTTGTGGAGAGAATGGATGCTCACCCCATCACACGTTTACTTGGGTCTCAAACTGATGACCTTCTGGTCAACAAGTCCAGCATCTTAATTGCTGGGCCATCACGCACCCCCAATTGAGGATTAATCATTTTTGTTTGCTTGCTTATTAATCCAAGGAGTTCTAAGGCCACTCATATTTATTCTGACTCTCATTCTGGAAGGAGGTGAGTTTTCTTCTTTTTCATTCTTTGCTTCTGCCAGGCCTGCCTTCTCTATTGTGCTATTTGCAGATGTATTGGTATAGCTCCCAGTTCTTTTGGCTTTTCTATCTGGAAATTATGCAATTTCTCAACCATTTTTAAAGGCAACAAGTTTTACAAGCTGGCAAAGAAAGAAAGGGAGTCTCGGATGGTCATTTCTAACTAATTAGCTTTCATACCTTGATGGGATTTGAACCTGGGCTAAATGCCATGTTAGGCTAATGTCTTAGCCACTAAGCCACAGATTCTTCCTTTCTTTGTTGGCTTGTACCAGGGGATCTATCAGGCTTTTTTTTAAATGAGGCGCTTGTTTTTTTCTGAGTACAAAAGGAAGTGAACTACTCCCTTTCTGTTTTTCAGCCCCAGACTTGGAGCTTTAGCAGGCCTGTCACTAGGGGACACATTTCTTTTTTATAACAGCAAGAAGTTTTACAATCTGGCAAAGAGAGAATGGGAGTCTTGGATGGCCATCTTTAAAGGATTAAGATGACAAAGGCTATCACAACACAAGAAGGTTCCCTGATGTTTTCTGGAGTCAGAACATGATGTACCCAACCGAGGAGAAAAAACCTCAAACCAAAGCAAAAGGGATGGTTAGGAAATCCACACGCTGCTGCAGCACTTCAAGAGAATTATCATGAAAGGTGGTTAATGTATTCTTGTAACTGTAAGAACTAGAAGCCTTGAAATTAAGACAGTAGATTCTTAAGTTTTGTACAAATGAAGCTCTTGAGATCCTAAGTTGTCAAGAACTGGTGAAGTTTAATACCAGCATCTTAAATGAATTGGGTGCAGAGAAGACCTCCTCCATTGTAACCGGCACAGATACAGACGGCAAAATGCACAATATGTTTAAGCCATGCTGTGCAACTGCCCTTATAATTCTTCCGGAGCAAAAGTACAGCAACCCCAATAGCTGAATTGAGCATCAATCACTTGGGCTGTCTCCAGGTTTTACGTTTGGAAAAATACATTTCTGTCCCCAAAATATGAACAGTGGGTTATTTTTCTTTCTTTTTTTAATCCATTGTTGTAAACAGTTGAAATAAAAAGGCCATGCGACGTGGATTTTTTGAACTAAAGGAACGGCGAGAAATAATGAACCGTTCCATGGGCAGTAATCCCTATCCGTGTGGTGTCACTACTTCTAACTCTACAGGAAATTAAAGAAAGGGAAGCTGCAAAATTCATATCAAACATGATTGTTTTTTAACTATGAAAATAATGAAAAAAAGATGCATTACAGCACACAGGCGCATGAAAACAGTTCTGTCTGGAATACCATAAAGCAGCCATAAGGTTGCCCACTGCATCTACCATATGAATCTCAGCATGCATCCAGCTCTTTTGTTTTTAGAGTTGTATACATGCACCATGTTTGAAATTCAGGCTGTTGTTTTTCTGGAATCAAAACTGAAGCAGCGCATAGCCCTATCATTAAATATATCACACTGATATAACCAGCAAGGTGCAGTAGTCAAAATGTTGGGCTAAGAGAAGAGAAAACAGCCTTGATTCTAGGCCACCTTCTAACCTGACCATTGGCAGATTTTCAGTGGCCAAGGATCCCGCTGAAGAATTTGGGAGAAGGCATAAGCAAACAAACAAACAAAAAATAGTGGTTGGCATGAAGTTGGAGGGAATATATCACCCTTATGAACGAAACTAAGATATTCTAGTTTTTTCCCCCCCTGGATGTTGGGAGTTAAAATTCTGAACAATATTAAACATATTTTGTGTGTTTCTCCTCTTGTAACTGGTCAATCTGTAATTGATCAGTTATATTCGGTAGCTAGGATTTCAGGCACAATCTCCACCCACCGCCATCATCCAAAAAGAGGAGGACTCTAACTTAAGCTGTCTATCTATGGCTTGGTATGTTACATAGATTATTAGAGCAGAGAAAAATCAAGTACTCAGCAATCGATAGACCCACTGAGATAAGCCACATTTACACACCATTCAAAGGAGACAATAAAAAGCTAAGAAGGAAAACAAAAGACCAAAACAAATATAATGGAGCCAACACCCAGATAAGCAGGGGTTAGTAAAAAACAAACAAACAAGCAGAAAACAATATTATACCATAATCAAGAATCTATCAAGGAAAAAAAAATACCATACCAAAACTGGCAAGCTAAGTCACTGTATATATACAGAGAGCAAAGCTCACACTCACTAGGACTGATGATGTTACCTATTTGGACAACAACTGCAAGCAAATAACAGTTGATGATAAATAATCATTAACTAGACAGACACATTTAGTACTGTATTTCCCCAAAAATAAGACCTAACCAGAAAATAAGCCCTAATGTGTCTTGGAACAAAAATTAATATAAGACCAGTGTTTTGGGGGAAACACGGTAAGTATGTATAGTAACTATATGTACTATAAATACAGAGCCAAGTACAGAGCTAGTGGTTCAGGCACCGGGCTGTGAGTTCAAATCCCCCCTTAACCATGAAAGTCAGCTGGCTGACCTTGGGCCAATCACTCTTGCTCAGCCCAGCCCACCACACAGAGTTGTTGATGTGGGGAAAATAGGAGAAAAAGGAGCATTAGGTAAGTTATTTGTAAAAATAATAAAGGCGGGATACAAATTTTAAAAAATGCTACTACAAGATACCCTAGCATGTAGATTTCAGAATACCTTGCTTCAAAGGCCAATGCTGAACGGAAGCCCCAATCCACACAACCTTGCATGAATTGGCAAATTCTATGTACAAAACTACACGCAAGAATCTGCCCTCATACTCAATGGAGGAATAACCAGTGTTGTCCTGCAGTAAACAGCTAATTCATAAACTAAAAAGTGTATATTTATCCGTAGGCTAATAGGCATGTGCGTTGAATGGGTGTCAGTTGGATTGTAGGGGAAAGCAGGAAGAAGATCAAAAACAGCTAGTACTCCACTGACAACAATTCATTTAGTGACCGTTTGAGGTTACAATGGCAGTGAAAAAAGTGCCTTATGATTGCTTTTCACACTTTGCAACACACACACACCCCATGGTTACCAAAATTCAGACGCTTGGCAGCTGACTCATTTATGACGGTCCCAGCGATGGCCTTTTGCCTCCTTCTGACCAGCCAAGTCCATGGGGAAGCCAGATTCCCTTAATAACCGTGTCACAAACTTAACATCTGCAGTGATTCAGTTAATCACGGTGGCAAGAAAGGTCGTAAAATGGGGCAAAATTCCCTTAACAAATGTCTCCCCCTCAGCCACAGAAATTTTGGATTCAATTGGGATCCTAAGTCGAGAACTATCTGTACATTCTGAAGGAAAAGCCCAAATTGAAACCGGCAGTAAAACACTTCAAAGTTCCCCCACAGAGAGATTCATTTAGATAACCCTGTCTAGAGTTTGAAGTCTTCTGTTTTTTTCTTTTTAATTTCTGCAAATATAAGAAAGAAAGAAAAAACCTACAACATTAAGTTTGGCTCTGCAAGATTTTTTTTTAAAAAAATGCATTTAGCTGCTGGTTGATATTAACAGATTGTAACCTTGATGGCTATTTACCCTTACCTACCTCACAGTCAAAATAGACCCGGTCATAGAGGGAAGGAAGCACTCCTTCGGATGGTCCGTCTATGAC
>JANHFO010009523.1:0-14206 GCA_032468095.1 Pareas carinatus | reverse complement strand
AGAAGCGGGTTTCAGGCGTGAGAGGCAGAGCTCGCTCTCTCACGTCCTGTTGCTTCCAGGACCGGAAGTGATCTCCGAGAATGTGCTTCTTTTAGCCGTACAAGTTTTGCAAGAGGTCCCAGCAATGAAAACATGGCTACCAAAGCCATCGCTTTTCAAAATATAGGTGATGCCAGTAGTGTATGTGGGAATGAGACATGGATGCTCAGATGAACCAGTAACTTTTATTCATAACCAAAAAACGAGACAGCTTGCAACAGTGCGGCTTCTCTAATATATAGGGAATTCAACTTTCCTGGGGTGGGTGCCAGCCGACCAATTATGTGCCCATGCACCAGGATGTTGTCGCCTGATTGGTCGGCGGCTTCCCCTGCTGCCTGTCCCATGGGAACTCTTCATTCTCCCATGCTGGCCGGCGCAGACATCGCTGCCAGATTCCAAAAATTGCCTGGGTTTGCACAATTAACTAGGATAATACATAGCTGCCTACTTTGTGTCTCATAAGTGTACATTTAATGTTATATAAATTCAGTGTCTGCAGCTGCACCACACAAAACACATTTCAGCCTAGTTTCGATGAATGCAAGTTATGAAATTATATATTGCAATTATGTGAACCCCCAAAACTGAATTAGTTATGGATCAGTTAACTATGAGTAAGAGTCTTACACAATCCTGACATCATCTTTCTGGTTGTGCTGCTGTTGCTTCTCATCTCCTTGGGTGTGTACGTCATTGTTTATCCCACTTACATGATGGCAGAACCAGCAACAAGTGTTATTAGTGTTGGCAACCAGCAGGCTCAGGAGGAACTATTTGGCTTTACTAGTGCTTACATAGGCTTATAGTCCACCAATCCTTCCGTGTACTGGAGCAAATGTCACATGACTCATACCAGGAAATAAAATCAAAGAGCCATGCTATGAAAATGTTGTTTGGCCAATGCGCAGCTTCAGGGAAGTGCGCAGCCCCCTCTGAGAGCATTATCAATAGAAACCCTTGCCTTCTTCTGAAGCAAATGTAAGGTCACTCTATGGCCACCATGCAAATCAGACGGATGGAAGCAGTACCTAGGAGGTGCCAAGTTGAATAGATCTGCATCTCAGGGACGCCTATGCCTTTTAATAAAATGGGCTCATCGGAAAAGGTGCTATCAGTCTTCTCCACCATAGACTAACACACCTTTCCTCCTGCAGTGATGTGTTAGGAAGAACATAATTGACAGATAGCAGGCCAGATGGAGAACAAGTTGATCATGAGCAAAGCCTATGCAGAATAATTGCACCTATGCCTATTCAAAAGTTAGTCACTCTGAATATAATGGATCTTCTGCCAGACACGAGACTAGGGATCCTGTGATCCTGAAAATCCTCCCAGCCAGCAGGGCTAATAGAAAGGGAGGACTGTAATTCAGCAACATTTAGAGCCACAAGTTCCCTGTCTTGATGGAGAGGATTATAATCAAAGGCTCAGTATTTTCCAACCTCGGCAACTTTAAAACATGAACACTTCAATTTAGAAGTCACCACCATCTCTCCGGTCTAAACTCATAGTTAACCTTCTGTAATTTTAATGTATTTTTAATATTTATAATTGATTTTACTTCCATGCTTTATTATAAGGCTCTCGGTTGCCTCAAACTGTGAGATGAGTTGCATATAAATTGGATAAGTAAAATAAAGATTAAAAATAAACTCTCAGCATTTGCTAGCCAGCATGGCCATTGCTAAGCATTCTAGGAATTGAAATCCACACACTTTAAAGTTGCTGAAACCAGGAAACATAGCTTTAAAAGGAAGACTGGGCTTCAAGCTGGCAGCCTCTTCTACGTCTCTAGAAGGCCGATAGCAATTCAAACCATTCTACCCTTCTCATTCAGGTCTGGACAGATGAAACATTACCGGTAGTCCTCGACTTACGACCACAATTGAGGCTCCAAACCTCCATTGCTAAGCAAGGCAGCTGTTAAGTGAGTCTTGCTCCATTTTACAACCTTTTGGGCCTCAGCTAAGTGAATCATTGCAGTTGTTAAGCATATCTGGCTTCCTCCACTGACCTTAGTTGTCAGAAAGCTGGCAATAGTGATCACATGACACCATGACAGTAACCGTCATAAATACATGCCAGTTGCCAAAGACTTGAATTTTGATCACGTGTAAGTGTGGAAACAGGTCATAAATCGTTTTTTTTTTTTTTCAATATGCTGACCCACTGAACCAAACCAATGTGATGTCATGTATTTTATTTCAGTCTCAGCAAATCAAAAGACAGCCTCGCATTTAAGAGCCATTTCACACCCATATTAACAACATTTCTCCAAAATACATATTGATTTTTAATATCACAATTCGGTTGCATCACTTTCATTTAAATAGCAAATCTAGGGGGGGGGAATGCATGGCTTTTTTTTTAGTGCATTATAGGTCAGCTAGAAACCATTTGCAAAAACCCCACAGTACTAAAGAAACCTAAAATATGCCATAGTCAGTCTGCTAACCTAGTTATCAGTTAAGGGGTGTTTCAGTTGCTAGAGGAAAGAGTGCTGCAACACTTTCGCTGAAAAAGAATCTGAATTTTTACACTGTAGTACTTCCAACCTGAACGGAGATGGCTGTCTCCCCAGTCTGTAGGCGTGTAGCAAAGTGCTCGGAATAATGCAAAACGGGTCATGAATCAAGTTTGCTTGTTCACGAATTTTAATAATAGCAAAATATTTTTGCTGAGTTGGGGAAGCAAAAACTAAGCATTGCAGAAGCGTGCAGAAAGACCATCTTATTCTGCCATGTTCTTATTATCGGATGCTGTGTTTTGCCCCAGGCAGTCTGGATTAAGAGTCGGGAAGCAATTTGTACCTACTGCTGAGTGGGTGAGTGCGGGCGTGAGTTGGAAATAACCAGTGTTGCTTCAAGCGCTACACAGAACTTGGACTGAAGCAACAATAAAAGAAGGTCCAAGTTAGTTTGTTAGTTTGTTTTTGAACCGGCAGTACGGGAAATGGCAATTTCAAGTATTTTTATTATCAAAGACAGTAGGGATGTATAGCTTCACAAGTTTTATATCTATGTCATTTCAGCATTAAATCAGATTCAAGGTTAAAGAATGAAGAGTAGATTTTCATTGATTTAGACGGATGAGGGTCGCAAAGCATTAGGATTTTAAGTGTTCCGATAAGTTTCCAAAATCTCTGGAAGCCTAAAGACCTACTGTCATAGAAAATCCGTAAAATCCTACCTCTTAACCTCCCCCACACATTTTGTTTCAAGAAAAGAATTTTGCCTTGTTGTGATTTGTATATGGCATTTTACCGATAAGAATTGTACTTGAGGAAAGAGGAAATACACAAAACCCTACACAGTTTTGCCTTTTTTTTTAAAGCAAAGCCTTTGAACTTGTCAAGTTAAACCAAAGAATTATTGGATTGAAAGATAATCTGATGTTCATCACACATGGCGACTGCCGAAAACCATAAAAAAGAAATCTGTTCCTTCAAGTCAATACACTCAAAATTAAAGGAATGAAATCTATGCAATAATAAACTAAACAGGTAAATAAATAAGCTTATATATGACTATCTTCTTTCTTAGAAACCATGTTACCTTGTACTAGGATGATCAGCCATTTGGTCAAATCAACTACCCTGTTAACTATAGAGGTAAGATGCTTTCCTGGCTAAAACTATGCAGCCATCACTTTGTTACTGTAAAACTGAAAGAGCCAAGGAATTAAGGGAATAGACAAGACTGTCCGTAGTGTAAAGCATTTGTGCCACCATACATGCATCTTGTAGAAGAAATGTCAGAAAATTCCATTGTCCAAGTAGAATCAAATGTCTAATACATGCCATTAAATTTGTAAGAAGATCAGTGCATTTCCTCAATCATAGGATGGCAGGGTTCATGCAACGAAGAACCAATCAAAAGATTACAGGGATAATTTTCTTCTGAAGCTTCACCATGAATGAGCTGGGCAGCACCTAAAATATCAACACCTACCAAATTCAATAGTTGTTGATAGGTTTCAGCTGAAGTAGCTTTTCTTCAAGAAAGAATGTTCTCTGGGACAATTAAAATGTGAGGTGGGGAAACGAATCCTTCATTATATCACACGGAGAAGAGAACAATCTATTAAGTGTCTGTGCGTTACCAATCCAGAAAATCATTAGAAACACTTTCCTACTGGCACATATATCTGTCATTTCTGTCCATGAGAGATACATGTACTGCGGGGAGAGGGGAGAGACAAGGTGGCTCTTATCACTGTCATATCCCTAATCAATATTTATCCATATGGCAATTCAGGATGCAACATGGGATGATGGTTTCTCTACTGGGTTTTCTTGTCCTCTGGAGGAAAGTAAGGAGGTGGAGGAGGCTGGTCCTAAAATGTATGAGAGGGAGAAAAAAAAGAAAGCAAGTTCAGTTTATTATCGGGCATATTTCAAACACAGAACATTTTTAAAGCTTTAGATATATAACAATATATAAATTAAACTTATACTGCATAAACCATGTGCTTGAATTGAGAGGGTATATGTACGTGTTTCTCTTGTACTATCATGTAATTTAAAAAAAGATATTTTTTTTGCCATGAGATCTATTTTAAACACCTTTTATATCCTGTCATCTATTCTTGCCTTACTGGAATCGGGAAGTGTTAAAATAAATAAATAAATAAATAGGGCTCCCTAATAATTAGGTTCAGGTGCCAACAGTGTGCCTTTGTAAAACATAGCAATATATAGATGTAAGAAGCTACCATGTACAAGTTGGGAAGATTATTTAAGGAAACAGGGACATACATGGCAAAAGGCCCTCAGACATGGCCTGAGGGCACACATTGCAATCAACTTGCTGAACTAAGAAATTTGGATCGAGTTAGGGCCCCGGTAGAAGAGCCCTTGGGAACCGTCTTAAAGTTGCTTTGAGTTCCATGATGAAAGAAAAGATGACACCGACAAACATTGTCAATCAAGGATGCATTAAGAGCTGTTCGTGTCACATGAGAAGTACAGCAAAGGCAAAAGCGCTGTGGCATTGGATTTTTTTCAAAAGCAAATCAAATCCCCCTTATAGAGCCACTGCAGTATAATCTTACTTATTAAAATAACTATATAATTATGGAAAAATATAATTTCTGTAACACATCCTCAGGTAGCGCAAACCCACCTGAAAAACTCCTATATCTCCCTCATTCTCCAGCCCTTTCTTTAAAAATCTGAACCTACATATATATTTATGTCCTCCATAACAAATACAGACCATAGACCGGGGCAGATATGAGGAAAGTCCATGAAGGTGCAGTTGAGAAAACAGAAAGAAGGAAGTTGAGAAGGGTTGAAACACAGAAAGAAGAAGTGGAGAATACATAGGAAAACTGTCTAGAAAAATTTACAAAGAGGAAGGTATCATTGGGATGATGAAATGCAAAAAAACCCCACCCTAAAACAATAACCCACCAAGGTTAAAGCTTGAAGGAAAAAAAAGAAAAGAGAAAGCAGCATGTAAGGTGTTTTCAAAGAAAGCACATGTGGAAGTTTCGATCTTCAACCAAGAGACATGCACTTTTTTCGCTTGCTCTAAATATATTTATGAAAGTTACCATGGGCATGTAGACATGATGAGGGTTGCCTGGGTTGTAATATGCACTTGCAGCAGCTTCTGCAGCCTTAGCTTCAGCTGCAAAAAACAACACATATCAGTGGTTATTATTTGATTAATTTATATAGCTGCCCATCTCACACACACGTGACTCTAGGTGGCGTAAAATAAAAATAGATAAAATGGATACAGTGTAACCAAAACAAAAAACATAGCACCTAACCCTCCAACAACTGTATAATATCTATTTTTGGATGAGTTGCATAGATTCAAATAGAGAGGTTAAAAAACAGAGCCCTGAAGTTTAGAAATAAGTAGCTGGGTGTGCATATTATACTCAGCTGCTGAATAAAATGATTCGCTTTCTTTTGGCTTAACATGTCACGTGAATTTATATATTATGGCTTGTAAACGGTGGCTTATGCTTAGTGTGTTGTAGGAATCTAGGCAGTTGTGCTCTATTCAAGAAAATATTTATACGTCTTATTGACTGTGATGGTGGGAAAGATGGGAGGCCAAAGGAGAAAGGGACGGCAGAGAATCAGATGGTTGGATGGTATAACCCAGTAGTTCCCAAAGTGGGCGGTACCGCCCACTGGGGAGCTGTGGAATGGCTTAGGGAGGCGCTAGAAGGCCCAGGGGGTGGCAGGGGGCACTAGGAGGCCAGAGGTGCGGCAGGGGGCGCTAGGAGATCATGGGGGGCATCCAAAACTCGGACTACGCGTCCAGAGCATCCAGAGCTTGGCTCGCTCCACAGGAGCACCTGGAGTGCCCAGAGCTCAGCCCGCTCCATGGAAGCGCCCGGAGCACCCAGAGTTCAGCCCGCTCCGCGGGGGTGCCCAGAACTCAGCCTGCCCCGCAGGAATGTCCAGAGTGCCCAGAGCTCAGCCCGCCCCACAGGAGCATCCGGAGCTCAGCCCTGAGTTAGGGCCGGCTGGCAAGGGAGCGATAAGGGAGAAGTGGAGTGCGAGAACAGTATGCTTTTATTTGTGTGTGCATGTCTGTGTGTCTCTCATTCTGTATATTTGTCTGTATGCTATTCTGAATAATGCTATTTATAGGGGGTGGGGAGCACTTAGGATGAGTTTGTAGCACCAGGGGCTGGTGGACTGAAAAAGTTTGGGAACCACTGGTGTAACCGATACAAAAGACATGAGTTTGGGCAGACTGCAGGAGGGAAGCTCCTGAGCTGAACTGCCTGACAAGTTGTAGATCGGGTCGGTTCCATGCTTGGTTCCAATTCTAAAGTTGCCCCAGAGAGGCAACAAAGAGAGGGGATGTTCTGCAGTCTCAGGGGAGGTGGTGACCAGCCTGAGACTGGGAAGGGACCCCTCGGAAGACCTACAACTCTGGCCTGCAATCATCGCAGCATTTAGCCTCAGACGAGCTGCTAAGCAAGAATGAAGTGGCTTAGAAGCAAGTTGCGAAATAACCACCTGGACTATTCTGCCTGATTAAAAAGAAAATTTAAAAAGAGCTGATGCCTGAAAGAAGGAAAAAAACGGCGACTGAAAACGGAAGGATTACTTATAAAAAAAAGGAGAGAAAAGATTGGACTGAAATAAGTGTCTAGAAAAGTGAAAATAAAAAGATATCGCTTCCATAGTGCAAGATTGGTAAAAAAATTCTAAGGTGTTGTTGGAGATTTTTTATAAGAATTAAAAACCCGGTGGTGAAGTGAAACTGAGAATGAAAGCCTGATCTTGAGACGCAGCTGTGAACTGTTTATTCCAACTAGAAGGGATATATTTGGATTTACACAGAAACAAAACTCCAGAACTTATTGTTAAGTAAGGGAAAATAAGAAGGGACTGTTACAAAAAATAAAAATGACAATACAAATGGCAAAACGTATACACGAGATGCTAATGACAGTTATGGAGTCACAAGAAGCTAATTTTAAAGAGATTTAACAAAAACTGGATGATAGGATATACAAAAGCCAAAAGAAAAAAGTGGAGACAAAGAAAAGGTGGATGATTGTAGTATGGATAATAATTACATTGATAAATTGGAAAGAATAGAAGAAAAGTAGCAAGTTGCTAGAGATGTGATTATGTTTCAGAAGAAAAAATTGAATTACTACTTTAAAGCTCAAAGAGAATCAGGGAAAGGCCTAAAGATGTTAAGAGGAGAGTACCAACCACTCCCATGAGCATGATAAATGCAGTGGGCTAAAGAAGCAAGCAAAGAAAAGGAATGCATAAACCAGTTTTAAAAAAATTTAAGATTTCAACAGAGAAATTTGAAAGAGCCTGGAAGAAAATAAGAAGGGAGAGAAGGAGCAGATCGAGAGAGGCAGATAAAAAGACTCGGATGTGAAAGATATGGAAAAAATTTGGACAGATAAAAATATCATACATGAGGAATTGAATATAATTCAGAACCTTATTGTGATTAATTGCATGATTTAAAATGTTATATAGCAAAAAATGGTGTTTGATATTGAGTAGTGAGTTATATTGGGTGTTTTATAAAAGGAGAAGATACTTATTGTTTAAATGACAAATCTGTTATTGTGTTTTGATAGATATAAGATTTTTTACAAGATTTGAAAATATATAGAAGTTTAAAATTGCTCTTTTATTTAAGGTAAAGAAGAACAATGGGAATTAGAAGATGAATATGAAAGTTAGAACTTTACTGTTAAATTAGGATATGAGTGATTAATTACATGATTAAAATGTCATATGAATTATAAGTTTTGAAATGAAGGAATGTTTATGATTGAATATGAAAGGAGAATATAGTCAATACTTATATCTGAAACAGGCTTGATAGAAATGATAAAATTGTTATAGATGTCTAAAATAGACTAAGAGGATGGTGACTTTGTAAAACGTATAGAAGCTTAAAATTGGTTTCTTTTGTTTAAGGTAAAGAACAATGGGAATTAAATGACAGATTAATGGAGATATGATATGGAAGTAATAATAGAGAAATAGTTGGATGATTAAAAGTAAACTTTAAAACAAATATTATAAAAGTGGAATAAAACTGAGAAGTATAATATAGACTAGCACTGGTAAATCAGGATAGGGCTGGTGTGAACATTTATATAAATGGAAAAAGGGTTTTTTATGAACTTGTTTAAATGTTTAGTGGATGGAATGGGGAGGTATTAAATTTTTATGATTATATGATTATATAAGTACTAAGGGATGATAGATAATATGTTTATCCAGTTGGCGGATGCTGATTGGAATATTGAAATATGTTCTATGTATGTGTCTGTTTGTTGTTAAAAAAAAATTCGACCAAAGAAAGATGGAATATTGCTTTAGCAACCGGTCATCCACCTATATACAGTATTTAATTTGATTCTTATCTTTCCCTAAATGCATCATAAGATAAGTACAGAAACTCTACTGTCCCTTAATAATAGGATTATTCTATTTAGCAAAAAAGGGCTTGCTCCACCTACTTTCATTAGCAAACAGCACCATTCTATATTTTGTTATATTTTGTAAGTCCTGTTCAGTATTCAACTCAGACCTACTGAACGGATATGTTGCAAGAACTGTGACCCTTACTATTCCAAGAATAAAACTAGAAATTTCTAAAGGCTGCAGGCAGGATAAAAAGCTGAAATCTTTCCAGATTCCCCTCTTCTCTAGGCAGATGTCTAGTTTTTGTGCATAAGAGGAAGGTTTATACCCTCTGACATTCTGCCAGTCTTCAACAATAACAGGTCTGTTGCCAAACCCTGACTCCAACATCAAACACTGGTTTGCCTCTAAAAATTTCTCTCTCATGTTTTTTGCTAATAATAAATATTATACAGTGAAAGTTTCCTCTTTGATTTGGGATATTTGTTAAAAACTCCTAAGGTAGTCTATGCTGTTGGAAAAGATTATAACATGTGTCAAATGAATAAGAGAAAATGGAAACAATTCAAGCATGTAATGTAATTTATATAACAAACTATCTGTGAGGCGTGACTTCTGGCACACTTTGTATCCATATATACATAGTAATATATGTCCTGCATGCTTTTCTTTTTCGTGTATATTTTTTATTATTCTTTCTTGCTAACTGTGAGGTTTATTATTTTTATTTTGTATTTGATTTATTAAAAATATATTATATTATAAAGTCAGGTAAATAAAACTTGTGCTGTAATTCTCTCTAGAAGGAACTCACCCCCTGCCATCTTTACTTTTCAGTTTTCACTCAGCCCTTCCTGGGTTTACCTATGATGAAATTTGCTGGATGTTTTGCCTTTTTGTTGGTGATACCCAGAGTGAACAAAACCCCTTTCCCCCTTCTCTATGTGCTGGATTTGTGAAGCTTGACAATAAGAAAAGGCAATTCCTTTATAAACAGATTTAGTTTGAGGTCCTACAAAGGAGAATTAATAGAGCTTCAACTGAACCATCTTTAGAAATTAGCCACCTGAGTTAAAATGACCTCTCTACAGCATGGCTTGCCAAAATATGTCTTCTTTTAACGGGGTTTTATGAACAAAGCAAATGCTGACGTGGTCTGCTAAGCCTAGCACAGCCTTTCCCAATCTGATGTCTTCACCATGTGTTGATTGGGAACAACAGAGTAGTATACCAACATAAAGGCAAGGCACAAGACAGAAAGGCTACATATGTGAAACCCTGATTCAAAGGTTTGGCGCCATTCTATCATTTTTCAAAAAGTTTCCTATCTTGGCCTTCTGAAAACAGCTTACCTGCTGGAGTGGTAGGAAGACCTGGGCCAGCAGCAGGGGGTTCCATAGGCCCAGGATAGGGAGGAGGCGGAAGCTGCATGTATCCCATAGCACCATCTACTGGTGGACCAGGATACAATTCTAGGATAAAGGAAAAAGACAGAGTAAAGCACTGCAAAAACAATTAGCTAAGTTAAACCACAGCATCACTAAAATGCCTGTCCTCAAACCGACCTTTTTAGGTATATTAAAGAGTCCAATTTATTTTTAAAAAGGGAGTTCAGAAACTGACATATTATACCATAATATGGCTCGCGCTGCAATCAGAGTCATTTCAGATATATTTTTTGACCGTGGTAACTGCTTCCAGCTTATCCAGATTGGCTCCCCTGTGATTACACAGACTGGCTCCCCTGTGATGGTATCTGAAAGCTTTCATCAACCTGTGAAAGGTATGAACTACTGGGACAAGGATGAACCATATATTACTACAAAGTAGAAACTTCGTAGCAACTAAAACTAAGTGCTTTTACGCGAAACAAACCAGGCTTACCCTTAACAAGGGAGTTGCCCATTTGGGTGACAATCGAAAACGGGCAAAAAACAGGAGGAAAAAAATGAGTCTAGCTTGGCTTCCTTACTTGACTTCTCTTACGCCCTTTCCTTTAATATTTCTAAATGACACATTGATTAAAAGTTCCCTGCTTTTACTTTCCAAACTCACCAGATGGTGGTGGTGGATACAGGTATCCTGAAGGAGGAGGAGGAGGATACACCCCATTGGTAGCAAGTGGTGGGAAGGCGTAGCCCCCATTTGGCATGTATGAGTAACCATAGGCGCCATTGGGAACCTCTCCTCTCGAAGCTAGAAAACAAAGATGAATAAGCTAATCCAACCAAAAAAGTTAGGAAGCGTTTCAGGAATACAACAGCCAGAACCCACCTCTACCCACATGAAGCTCACTGAGATCACAATACCAATTATGGCGGATGGGGTGTGTTTGGTGATTGCCATGTGCGGGTGGGTGTTGGATCTGACCTCTGGGTGTTATGTGAATTACGTTGTATGCGTATACTGTGTACACTCGTACAATGACAATAAAGTTAGTCTAAATCTCTTTTCTAAATCAACAATTAGCAACATCAGTAATTACCGGTCTTGAGTCTTCTGTAACACTCCTACACAGATAGTCCTCAATTTACAATCATTAGTTTAGAGACCATTCGAAGCTGCAATGGCACGGACAAAAGTGACTTACAACTAGCCCTCATACTTATGACCACAACATTCCTGAGGATGCTTGGTAACTGGCATGTACTTATAACAGTTGCAGCGTCCTGGAGTGACGTGATCACCATTTGCAACTTTCCCGGCTGATTTCTAAGCAAAGTCAATGGACAACTTGGATTCACTTAATGACTATATAATTCACTTAACAAGTACGTTGATAGCTAATTGCAGCAAAAAAAGATTGTAAACTCAGGCACAACTCACTTAACAACCATCTTGTTTAACAATGGAAATTGTGGTCCCAATTGTGGTCGTGAGTCAAGGAATATCTGTAATTATGCAATATTTTTTAATTCTGCCACTTTCTTTTCAGTGTGGCCAATTGAATTCGTGAAGCCTGATGGAAGTCAACAGCAGTGCAGCACACTTCTGGCCTTGCCTTTAAAGTCTCTAACGTGGGGTTTCCCAATCTTGGCCATTTTAAGGCGGGTGGACTTCAACTTCCAGAATTCCTCAGCCAGCTGGTCATAACTTTGGCATTAATTTGTAAAAAGCTTTTTAAAAGTTCATTGCTTCAAATAACCATTAAGTGAGGGCTATCTGTCTTAACAGCACACAGAAGACTTCTGAGCAAGTGCTAAGCCAGGGTGAATGCATCTGCTGGGGTCTTGTGGTAAGAAGAGTAAACCTGAGATAGGAATACCAATGTAAGCATTTATTGTGCAATTCATTTTATCTTAATTGCCTCATTTTACATAATCCAGGTAGGTATCCTAATCTGAAACACATTTCCAACTCGTCATCAGGGAACATTCAGATTTATCCCCCACCAGCCCTTAGAAGATCTTCTACTGTTATAAATACCTTGAGATGCTACCTGCAACATGCGCTGTCCAAACTCAATGGCACCTCCAGCTGAGAATGTCATTTTGAAGGTTGCAGATCCTTCCCAACCACCTAGTAAAATAAGATGAGATGGGTGGGAAAAGTAAAACGAGTTTGTCTTCGACCAGGTTATCCTTATAAGGCTCTTTAGAAGGCTCCTCCTCGATCATCTTTCCAATATGTTTCAGCCTAAGTCTTTTAGAATCATGCAGAAAAGCAACTTTAGAAAATGAGGGCCATGTTCTCCTTTTCTTCTTTTTCGCCTTCTTATTTTACCCCACTTTTCTTTTATACAATATATAGCTCAAGGTGGTGAATCTACCTAATATTCCTATATTTTCTCCATAACAACAATCCAGTGAAGTGACTTGGGGAGAGAGTGACTGGCTTTCATGCCTAAGGTGGGAATAGAACAGAGAATTTCCTGCTTTCCAGGCCAGCTATTTAACCAATACACCAAAATGCTCTCTACTTGTTGCCACTTTTAAGAGCAGATACACGCTTTCAAACTGTGGAGCCAGAAATAATGATTTATTTTTTATTTAGATCGGAGAGCTAGCTAATTCTAATCATTTGTGAATATAATTGTTCCTGTCTCAAAAAAAACAAATATAAAAAATTTAGTATTTAATGGCAGAGAGAATTGGGTGAAATCTTTTTTCTAAAGCGGTTGAGAAAAATACCAAAGTGCAATCGAGTACTATATATTCAATGTCGAGTGTTAGTAATGGTGCAGGGAGATGGATGTTAAACAACAAAAGAGATCTGTGCCTTTAAGAGTCATCAAAAGCCAGGAAAGAAAAACAACAACAATTTGCAAACAATAACATTACATAAATTAAATTAGTTCTGAGTGAGCAGGGCAAATCTGATTTGTTAAAACATCTTCACAACTACTCTTCAGAAAGCCATAAATCAATCTAGAATGTGAATACAAAGTGAAATTAAGTAAGAAATATTATTTTATCTGGGCTAAAAATTATATGGATTCTAGTAACAATTTAGAGCTGCAGGACTGGAAACAGACCACGAAACATATGCTCAATGTAGCTCTAGTCCTTTAAATTTGAGAGCTTCCAGAAAAGTAAGGGGGCTGTGTTTTAGCCCATGACCTCTAGGCTTCATTCATCACATAAGAACCATGTAAAAGTGCAGTCTTTCTGAATCACTTAGTTGACTTCAACCCCTTTATACTGAAATCAACATAATAGCCATGGAGATCCATGTGTATATATCCTTGCCATCTGCTAGCCGTGGTTGCTGGAATGCCACGGACTAGTGATGGTTCACGGATCGGTGGGGGGTTGGGGACTCCTGCTTTAAAAGATCCCTTATCTGCCAGCTAGATCTGCATTAGCAGAGTGGATATTTGAAGCAGACCGACACTGAGCATCGCTCAGAAGTAAGGCTCTCGGCAATTTTAATACAATATAAAATGGCATAAATGGACATCATCATGTTCCATTCTTCAGATAAGGCATACTTCATAAGATTAAAAAAAAATTGCTTAAGAGCTTTCAAGTCAATTAGATATGAAACTTGCAATCAAACACAGCTGCATAGCCATCAAAAAAGCAAGTAAGATAAGAATCCTGCTATAAATTATATATCCTCTGAGGAAATCACAGAATGCTGCATGTCATAAGCCATTTTACCTAAGCAGAAGAAGTACGGTGTCTGATTTAGTTTTAGTATAAGAAATAAAAAAATGAGATGCATTTTTGTGACATCTTGCTTCACTGTACTTAAATGAAAATAGATGAGGGTGGGTCACCGTTTCCATTTGAGTTTTGAAACTATTTAAAAGTTTCCATGTTCTGCATTATTTTTCTT